>PVKU01002995.1:0-198342 GCA_004027475.1 Anoura caudifer | reverse complement strand
AAATGCCCAACATCAGTAGTGATGTCAGAAATGAAGAAGAAAATATAGTTATACACCCGCCGAATTGAACTTCATTTCATTTACATTTAAACGTCCGATAACTAAGTGTTGCTGAGTTTGCGGAGTCACAGGAACTCGCAAGTACCTGGTAAAACTGGCATTTCCTAATACGGTGGGGAGAATTTGTACCCTGTGTAGCATGGCCAGCAGCACGGGCATCATGGAGCGCTTCCCACTGCAGGACCTCAGACTGAATCAGACCTGGCACTTTCACAAGCTCGCCAGGTGGTGGCTCTCGTGCTTAATGTCTGCGCGGCCCGGCTGTGCGATGCCGCGGTTTCACTCCAGGCATCCACCTCAAAGAACCTCTTTCACAGCACAGTGTTCACAGCAACCTTCTTTGTGAATAAAAACAGAGACAAAACCCTCGTTTAACAACGGTGGAAGGAACATGGTATGGAGTAGCCGCAGAATGGAATACTATACAGTCAGGAAAACAAAAGAGCCACAACTGCGCACAGTGACATGGATGACACAAGCATGAAGAGGAGGGAGAAGCAGATCACGGAAGAATACATTTATCATTATCCCACTTGTATTTATTTACACATATGTTTTATGTTAATACATTGTTCTGTGTTTCACAAGTAAGCTTTTAAAAGAAGTTATGTTCATGGAAACAAGCTTAAAGTTTCACATTAAAACATTAGGATGGTTTTTGTGGAAATTTTATACAAATTGTATAATAGCCTCCCTAATGGTTTTATTTGGCTTTTGTATGAAAATAATTTTTGAAAAAAGTTAGTGAAATATTAAACCACATATTGACGCCCACAAATCCTTTGCACTTGAACCCAGTGGGCTTCCTCTGTCGCCAGGCTCCAGATTCTAGATGTTGTGTCCTTTGCCTTCCTCCGAGATACCACTGTACTGCTCAGCCCCCTTCTGGAACACCCAGGGTGCTCCTTCTCTCCTTTAGGCTCGGCTCAAACACCCTCACCTTTGCAAAGGGGACTCTGAATTCCTGGGCAGAAGAATTCCTCTTTCCTTTCCCGAGACCTTGAAGGCCTGATCAAGCCAGGTTTAGTTGCTTTGATACCTTTCTCCTCTCCTAGACCACGACCAATTCGGAAGCAGGGTGTTCTATACTGTGCAGTATGTCTGTTTGCCTTTCCGTAGTCCCATTACTTTATATCTTATGGAGTCGTAAATCCTGTATTCACCTTCATTATTATGAGTTGGGTAACAAGTAAAACATTGTCAGCATTATTTCTAGACTTACTAGTAATTCACTTCGGGGGCAACAGAATCCTATGTGACATTCAATTATACTGTTCAGTCACTGAGACTTTTCTGGAGTCTTAAACTAATGCTAACATGTTTAACATTTTAAATAGCTCACAATGTATTCCTCAAATGTTACGGTATCTACTCTAAATGCTTGGTCCCTGGTAAAGCAGCCAAGCTTAGCAACGTGAAGTTTTGTTTGGTGCAGGTTGGCAAAAAAGAGCTATAAAGCTTATGTGAATGGGAAGAGGAAAGACCATGATAGTTCTGTTCATCCCTAAAATGCTAAAGTGAAAAAAAGAGAGAGTTAACTGTATTCTGTGGCAATTTATATGTTTTCCTGTCCCACTGTAAGAGGCTACCAGAATGATTGCTGTCATGCCTCAAACCCCTGCTGGCCACGTTCACTGCCAGAAGTCCCCGCTTCAGCCAGGCACCCATCATCCCTGGCCATATTGTCACCCTCTAAATCAGGGATTCTCCACCTGGGTTGCATATCCAATCATCTGGAATCCAGGCAACACCCAGGACTAGTTGAAAGTGATGCTAGGGTTTCCTAGCATCACTTTTTTAAGTTGAAATCTCTGATTTCAACATGCTGCCAAGACTGAGAGCTGGATCCTAAATCTATCTAAACTGTGCCTCACCTTTTCTCCCTCCTTCCCACAGTGCCTGCTGGAATCTACACCAGGAGCTCTCTCCGTATCTTCCATGCGTTCTAGGAATATCCCCTCCTTCCTTTACAGAAATCTCCTGAGGGTTCTCCCTCCCAACCTTCTATATCCCACATGCCCCAGGGTCGGGAGGTGATTGGGTTTTTGCTAGACCTCCAGTGCCCCTTACAGACTACTTCTCCTTCCAGCAGAATCTCCTACCCTTTTGAAATTTGTTTATGCCCTGACCAACTTCCCGCCCACCTTACTGCAACCATCTGCTGTCTTCCAAACCCCTTAATCACTGAAGATGCTTCACGTTGAAGACTCTCTCCATCCCTATTCCCATTTCCTTTCTCAGCGATCCCTCTAACCCCGGTCTCAGATCCTTGACCTGTTTGTTGAGTTACAACCATCTTCCTCTACCCCACCTCCCTGCCTTTTTAAGGTAACCGGAATCCTTGTCTTCCCAGGAAACTGCATCACCTCCAAAATCTGTTTCTGAATCCCACCCTGCCTGCCATCTCTGATCTTGCTCAATCACTCCACTGCCACCTCTCTTTGACCTTGCCAAGCCTTCAGATGCCTGGACTCCATCACTTTCCTTTATCTCTGCCAGCCTTTTCCTGCCGGCTTTGCTTCTCTGCCTACCCAGGCTTCATGCTCTGCTGCATCCATGTGAATAACCTTTTGAAAATGCCGTTGACTCTTTTGCATCCTCCTCCTACTGGACTTGCCTGCTAAGACCCAATCCTGCCTGCACTCTGCTTCCCCACCTTTAATTGCTTGCAGTGAAGCAGCTGAACGTGGCCGGAGAAGCACAGAACAGGGCTTTGCAGTCCTAACGCACTTCTCATTGGGCACTCAACCCTGCCCAGAAAACATGCTCTGCTTCCACGTTTTGAAGATTACTGTTTCACCATAGCTTTTCCTTAAAATTGTCTGCTTGCTTTCCTCCCATTTCCATTAGATGCAGATTCCATCTTCCTATTGCCAAATCCACAGCCCTGTTTAAATCTGCATACATCCTTTTCTGTTTATTTCTGGGTCTCTATTCTGTTCCACTGATCTCTGTGTCTGTTTTTATGCCAATACCATGCTGTTTGATTATTATAGCTTTGTAATATAGCTTGAAATCAGGAATTATGCTCCAAAAAAGATCGCTTCAGCCATTTGGGGTCTACTGTGGTTTTACATACATTGTTCTATTTCTGTGGAAAAAAAAAAAATGCCATCAGAATTTTGATAGGCGTTGTACTGAATCTATAGTTTGCTTTAGGCTCTGCATCTCTAGCCATCTCTCCTGGCAGACAGAAACCCTGCTGCTTTTCACAGTTGGATGTTATTTGGATTCCTTGCCTGGTTCCCGTGCTCTAGGCTGGGGAGCCTAGTTTAGGGTTTATACCCTTCGGTTCCCAGGCAGAACCCCCTACCCCTGGCTGCCGAAATATCCCTCTGGGCCTTCAGCTGCCACCTGTGAGAGCCCGGCCAGCCCTGTCACACCTCTGCTGTCCCCACCGGTCTCACTCTGCTGCTGTGGTTTCTTCCGTAAGTCCTTGGTCATAAGGCTTCTCTGCAGCTAGTGTTCAGTTGTAATTCAGGATGATTTTTCTGTAATTTGGTTGTAATTCTTGTTCTTTTAGGTGTAAATGTAGATTGTTTATTTGAGGTTTTTTAAAATTTCTTGAGGCAGGCATCTATCACAACGAACTTCCCTCTTAAAACTTTTCTCTGCTTTTGCTGCATCCTGTAAGTTTTGGTAGATTGTATTTTTATTTGTCTGGAGGTTTTTTTTTTTAATTTCTTTGACCCATTGGTCGTTCAGTGGCATGTGGTTCACTCTCCACATATTTGTCAATTTTCTAGTTTTCCTGTAATTTATTTCTAGTTTTATACCATACGGTTGGGAAAGATGCTGTATCACTTCAATCTTCTTAAACTTGTTAGGATTTGTTTTGTGGCCTAACGTGATAAGACACGTGCACTTGAAAAGTGTGTCTTCTGTTGCTTTTGGATGGAAGGTTCCGTATGTCTGCAAAGGACATCCGGTCTGATATGTTCCGTCTGATGTTTCCTCACTGATGTTCTGTCGGGATGCTCTCCCCATGGATGTGAGCAGGGCATTACATTCCCTACACTATTGTATGCCGTCCAGCTCGCCCCTTAGGTCTGTTAATATGTGCTTTCTGTGTCTAGGGGTTCGTGCTTACCTCTTCACCCACCGGCTGTGACGGAGGAAATGACCAGTTTCTCCCACTGTGCTCCGAGTCCCATGTTTTTTCCTTGACTACACCAGATTTCCCACTGTCGGGTACCCTCTTCCTGCAAAACCAACGGCTACCTCCGTCTCTGGAGCTGCCTCAGTCCCCTGTGCATGCCAGCAAGCACACCTGTCATATTCACACAGCGTCCAACCCGATCTCTCAGCTCGTCGAGAGCAAAACTTCTCATGCATGCTATAGACCCTGTTTGCCCCTCTGTACATTCTGTCACTTTTTAAAAGATATTTTTATTTGTAAACAATGCATGCATGCATTCTTGTTATGAAACTTCCAAACACTTGCAGATAAAACGAAAAACCACCAATGTCTACCTGCTCTCCGCTCCAGAAGTCACCACTGTGATTTGTTAGAAAGGTTTAATTGGAGGAGTTCTCCTTTAACTTACATGCAGATTTACCTGTAGAGACAGACACCAAGTTTTGTGGTTTGCCCAAACGGAACCGTACCGTTCTGCAGCATTAATATGGTTCTGCGACTTGCTTTATTTCCCGCAGTGACTGAGACACACACATTTCAGTAGTAACAGCTCCTTTTCCTATATTACCTAGAAGAGACTTGCACCGAATGTAACCATTCTTTTACGGATGGCGATTCAGTTTTGTGCCGCCGTAAACAATGCTGCAACACATTATCCTCGGACATTTTTCTTTACCAATGTTACTTCCTCGAGGACAGATGTGAAAAGTGTCATTTCTAGGCCATTTCCAATCACTCTCCTCAGTCCCTGCCCATCTGGCTTCTATCCCAACTGTTTCATAGAACTTTTTGGTCACAAACACTGCCTCTGTTTTGTGTTCCCGTCGTCTTTCTTAGCCTCTCAGCGTTTGGTGGCTGACACCGCTTCCTCTCCGAAATCCTCTTTACTTTTGGGATAAAACCTTTTTCTGGGTTTCCTCCTCCTTAGGCTTCCCTTAAGTTTTCTCTGTTGGTTCCTACTCTCCTGGTCTCTAAATATGGAAGTTTGTCGGGCTGTCTGGAGCGCTCGTCACTCTGAATTCTCTCCCTGGTGATCTCATACATATCTGTGTATCAGTGCCACCTGCACGGGTATCTTCCAAATTCCGACCCCAGTCAAGACCTGTCCTGAGTTCCAGGCTAGCACCCAACAGCTGCAGGACATCATTTGAACACACACGACTGAAGCCTCAGTCTTCATAGGTCCAGACAACCTGGGCTGCTTCCTCCAACCCTCAAGTTACTCAGCACCCCCACTAGCAAGGTGCTCCAACCCCAAACCTGGAACTTACTCCAGAATTTTACTCCCAGAAGTCACTGGGTGCTCTTTCCTGTTATTGAACCTGCAGCTTCATCTTGACCACCTGCCTGCCTCCCCTCAATCACAGCTGTCATCACCTCTGGCCTAGATATTTGCAAAAGCCCCATGTTCCAGTCCTTCCCCCACCCACGTCCACGCAGCGGCCAAAATAAACCTGTCGGACTACTCTCACCTCTGGCTTACCCTTCAGTGGCTGACGTGTGCACCTAGAACAAGGAAGGCCTTCGATGACTGGCCCCTGCCACTCCATCCAGCTGTAGCTCCTGCTAGAATGTAGCAAGATCTTCCTTGACTCAGGGCTTGTGCATGCTGTTCTCTCCACTGGGAATTGGCATCTCAGACCTTTCCACCAGTCAGATCTCAGTCACTTCCGGCACCCTCCCCCACCCAAAGCCAGTCTGCTATTGTTATAGTGTCCGTGTGTGTTTGGGTCTCATAGACGATCCCTTAGCCTGTCATTCGACCCCCTTTCTCACATGTAATCTCTGAGAAGGGTGTCTTACAGCTGTATCCCTAATCTTGCACAGAATAAGCACTCAATACTTTGAAAGATTATCTAAATTCAGCACCCTAATTTTAGGTGAGAAAAGGAACCCAGGAAAGAGCCCACCGTTTTACTACTTATTGAGACACTGCAGTGAGAGGGAGCGTTGTGGAGAGCCGAGAGCTTGGGCTCCGGACTCCCCTGGCTGGACTCTCAGACCCTCTGACTGGCATGATGCCAGGGGAATCACCCTCTTTGCCTGTTTCCTCACTGGGAAATGGGGTTTATATACATACCTTTTGGGGGGCAAAGATTATTTAATATGAAGCTATCATGGGGGTGCATGATTAATTATTATACAACCTTAAAACCTTCAAGCATCCCTCAGCACTTGGCTGTCTCTAAAGTACGAGAAACACGATGTTCTTTGAATGAGATAATGAGTAATTTCTCAGGTTGGAACTTTTATCTGACCCATAAAACCAGCTTCTTAGATACTTTGAGCAAATCAAAATCCCCATGGTAATGTCTGCAGGAATTCATTCCCTGGGAGCCAACCATGAAGAATTCTGCTCTGGTGTTAACAGGAGCTATATGAAATGAGTAGCTCACGGGAACCTCTGGGACAAAAATGTCAAACTAGAGAAACAATTCCTTTGTGGGTAGACATCAGCTTTGGCCATGCTGACCACTCAGAGGGCACAGGGGATGTGCCTACAGGAACAGAGGAGGATATTATTTTCTTTGTTCATAAAGGTCAAAAAATAACAATTTAAACATACAAATCTATTATCTACATTGCCCATGACATGATTTTCCTAGGAATGCACTAAGGTAGTATGGGGGGGCGGGGAATCTTAAAGCAATCAGTGACCTAGAAGGTTACTAAAAAGTGATCAAGAATGTATGAAAATAATTAGGACACATCAGTATCTTCTAATTGGCCACTTTTCATTTATTTTGAAAGCTATTTAAGACACCAGACAGTTTTAAAAAGGGTAGAATTAATATTTTATTGTCATTGCTATATCAGATGGCAGTTGAGTATTATAATATCTATACTTGATCTTTCTTTTTTTGTAAATAAAAAAAATTACAAGAGCCCATGGCTGGTTATGTTTTCAGAAAACATAATTAAACTAATTCATTGATGGTGGCTTCAAGTTTTTCCTTATTAGCTCCGGAAAATTCACCCACCTGTCAAGAGAACATTAAATTGGTGTTAGATGGGGTGCTTTATCTATCTCTATGTTGTGCGTAAGGCCTAACGGAATGGGGGAAGGCTGAAGGCAAGGGAGCAGAAGTATAATTAAAATTAACATCCCTGGAGAACACAGTTTTAGGTTAAAAACAAAAACTAGGAAAATATAGCCCCCCAAGAAAAGGCAAAAGACTCATATATAATTTCGAGGGGGACATAAATACCTCTTAACAAAGACAAATGTACTTTATTTATTATACAGGGTCTGGCATAAATAACACCTTTTTTAATTACAAAACCTTTTTATTACAAAATCATAAGCATGTAACTCTGTACTGTGACCATCACTCCCAAGCATACCATGTGACATTGTAGGTGAAATGTTCAAATTAAAACTATAAATTATTACACCCATATTATTACCCTACCAACGACAGTCACGTGGGCGTTACCTCGGCCGGACCCTGTGTAAGTATGAAGTACCAACCACAGATTTAGTGACTAGTTCTAGCAAAGGTCAGTTTCAATTAGATGCACCATTGTGTACCTAAACCAATGAAGAGTGACCTATTTAAATAGTCTTAAACGCAGACCGTGGGGACATGCTTCCCAGTATGAAGGAGTAAGTCACTGCAGTTTCTCCATTTATATCATGCTTTCCTATTATCCAGTTAGTTTTCCTCAAGGTCAGATACACCTACCTTTTGTCCTTTTTTAAAAAACTGGAAGGTTGGCATGCATTTGACTTCACACTCTGCAGCAACATCCTGGGGGGGGGAATAAAAACAAGATTAAGTATTGAGCTTCGACAGAAGTAATCCGAAACCTGATTCTTTTCTTCTGTTATACACGCCGTAAAGACCGACATATGTAATGGTAGCACAAAACCCTAAGTGGTTATAGTCTCAGTTAAAAGGATTACTAGGGAGCGGATGCTCCTAGCAACAGACACTATACTCCTGCAGTGATTCGATAAGCTGGTTGGTCCAGTTATACCCTATTTCAAGGGAAAGAAGCAGCAACAAATTCTTTACCCGCACTCAGGACTATAATCCCAACTGTTCCTCTGAATTAGCACCCCTTATCATTGCTCCTAGTTTTCCCAGTTCTATTATGGGAACGAGGTGCAGACATGATCATAAAGACTAATGTCCAATGTGTCAGAAAGAGGAGCAAGTTACTGGCAGAAGAATTGTTCAAGAACAATGTCATAGTAACCTAAAAAGCGGCACGCTGGTTTTTGATTTTTTAGTTAAAAATATATGTTCTCAAACCTGGCTGCATCTTTGGGGTCACGACAAGGTTCCCCTACAACCACGTAGTCAATCATGGAACGGCTGAACCCTAGCTGACCAAATGCTCTAGCGTTTGTGGGCTGCCCAACTGAGAAAAACGGGCAAACCCCGAAGGTCGTACATTGGACTAGCGGGTGCGTATCTTCTTCTAAATGTGGCTCTTACCACATATGAAGACTTTTCTACAGCACAAAGGTCACTGGAATATCAAGCATTTTTCAATTTTGTTACAGGAACACCATGTGAGAACTTTTAACACCGTACTTTGTTCACACAAGGTTTGGAGGGAAATGCATGAAAATGGTTTTGTTTGGACACGTACTTCCAGGGAAGAGGTCTATTAAGGGATCGGCAACACCAGGTCAGCACTTGAGAGAGGATCAGGCACGAGATGGAGAACCTCACAGCCCCTGAGCAGCAAAAACTGTGCAGGACAGCCACCGAGGAGGCAGACCCCCAGACCCAGGTCGTGGGAAACCAGAGAACTTTCACGGGATTTTCCCTGACTACCTAATTTCAGAATATCATGGTCAATTTCCCCCAAACGTCAGACTGAGTGCAAGTGAGGTAAATTTGGGAGTCTGACATTTTACTAACACTGACCACAGCATACCTGCCTATTACAATCTTCTACGGACTTGATCACCGCTATTCAAATGTAATGTTTTGTTTCCCACTTCTTGTTCTATGGACCAGTTCGCTATTTCTACAGTGATGTGAAAGTCATGCACACTGGTCAGGGCCATTCCAGCTATTTAATGATATTCTGAAACGAGACTGATCTAACTTTTACCCCTTCTCTGTGTTTTCAGAGCCGAAACGAGGTGACTGTTTCACCTAGAGTTTCCAGGCAACCAGAGATCCACTCATGTGATTCATAGGTGCCACGGAGAAAAAAACCACTCACTGTTCGTTTAATGAACTGCTTTCTATTTGAATTACCTGCCTTCCTAATTTTGCTGAATGACCAGGTGAGTAGGAGTGGGCGGGTATATGGTGACCTAAGGGTTCTGGAATTCGTTCAATTTTTAACTCTGCAGCAGATCTCACCGAGGCAGTAAGGGCACCTGTCCTCGGCCCAGCACCGTGCAAGGTGCGAATCCCCCGGTTCCGCCTTGGTGACCTACATTTTCTGAGCTACAGTGCCATGACCCCGTCAGTGGGGCCCTAATAAACTGTTCTCATGGTTACTCTGAGGAGTGAGTGACCTAATGCAGGCCAACAGTGTCTCACAATAGCCAGCATGTTATTACTTTCACATAAAAAATGTATTCAGTTGCTCGCTGATAGGGTCAGCAAGTTTAAAGAAACCAGAAGTTTCTCCCAAGACTAAGTTAGGTTAATACAGGGAGCAAGGTTTTTTTTCCAAACACATAGTATCTATTCTCAGCCCTTTTGTTTCTAAAATTCTGGGACACATCAGAACCACAGCTTTACTCAACAACTGTAAAACATCCATTCACTCCACACCTACTGCAAGCCAGGCAGGTGTGCTTAGTGAAGAAACAAACATGAATAGGGCAGGGTCCCCAACCCCCCAAAACTTACAGGGACTAATGGTAAAAGACAGACACACAGAGATCACTATATTGGGCTGGCCAAAAAGTTCATTTGTTTTTTTCTGTAAGATGGCTCTAGTAGTGCTCAGTGATCTTTAACTTCATTTCAAACAATTTTGTTAGACTGTATTGACAGCTGTCATATCAGTGTGCATTTAAAAAACCTTATGAAAATTGGTGAATTTTTATGTAGCCACTTTAATATTGAAGACGGAAGAAAACACCCAACATTTTTTGCATATTATGCTTTATCATTTCAAGACGGGTAAAAAGGTAACAGAAATGCCAAAAATCTGTGCAGTGTATGGAGAAGGTGCTGTGACCAATCAAATGTGTCAAAAGTGGTTTGTGAAGTTTAATGCTGGAGATTTCCTGCTGGATGATGCTCCACGGTCGAGTAAACCAGCTGAGGTTGATAGCGATCAAATAGAGACATTAACTGAGACCAATCCGTGTTCTACCATGCAAGAGAGAGCCAACATTCTCAAAATATCCAATCAATGAAGTTACTGGTGAAAATGAAAAAATGTGCCTTGTCTTTTACGGAAAAAACTAAACAGACTTTTTGGCCAACCCAATAATAACAGTTAAGATTCAGTGAGTACTTAACACGTGCCAGGTACTGTTCTAAGCACTTTATAGGTATTGCCTCATTGAATCCTGATGACTAGCCCCTGATGTTGCATTAACGTTGCCACTTTACAGAGGATCAAACTGAGGCACAGAAAAAAATCACGTAACCAAGCCCGCACAGCTAACAGGGGACAGAGCCGGGAAATGAAGCAGGCAGTCCACATACAGGTTCCACCCCATCCACTGCCATCGATGCAGGAGGAAAAGAGCAGCAGAGGACATCACCGAGGAAGGAAACTAATCTAGTCTGGGACGTTGAAGCGGGCACTGGAGCAGAGCTCCTGGAAAAGAGGTGAGCTCACGCCTAAGAGCTCATCGGGCAGGAAAGGAAAGGCTGTGTCCCACAGAGAAGACAGTGCCAGCAAAGGGATGACTGTGGAATCAGAGAATGTGCTGAGGATAAGCAAGGTGCTGTGGACAGGTCCTCACAAGTTTAGAAACTACAACCATACACCTGCTTTTATTGTCCCTTCAGTACTTTTATTAAAACATTCCACGGTTGCTAAAAGAGTAGGCAACCTTGGTCAGTTGATTTGGGCAGGTATTAAGGTCTGATCATATAGAAAAACCAAGGCTCAAGGAGGAAGAGAGATCAGCCTGAAGCAGAACTCACTGAGCTGGGTGTGGAACCAAGGTCTAGCACTGCTGCTGCCACATCACACCCTAGGCCTCTCCTCCCTACTGGGGCCCAGGGAAAAGCCCACGTGTCTGCATAGAGCCCCTACGTGATACACCTTGAGCAGGCCCTCCTAGCTCTGGGTGGTGTGACAGGCACGGTTGCGTGCTGGGGACCTGATCCGCACCCACCACACAACAGAGCCCCCCCCCCCCTAAAGTGTGGTGAGGAACCAGGGCTGGGAAGCCAGAGCGACCTCATTTTAAACCCTGGCTCTGCCCCTGTAGCTCCGTGGACCACCTCCCTGTGTTCTTCTCAGCTGTGGAGGGGGTGGGGGTGATGGCGGCACCAAGAACTTAAATGAGTCAATACTTCCAAAGCACAGAGAGCGGTCCTGGCACAGAAAGTGCTCAATAAGCATTTGTTAACTAGACCACACTGCATTTCCCCCTCTAATTATTCTCAGTTCTCTGCTAGGCACCTTGGTGTTTTTTCTTTGAAACACCCAGGTTTTCTAATTGACCCCAACTAAGACTAGAATAGGCCTGTGAATACACTTTCTCATGTCCTGACTTCACAAGAACTTTAGAAGTGGTCTCCACCTTTGGTGATACCATCAACTCTATGGTTAGTCACCATAGTCAAAGCCAACTTCTATTGATTGAGCTTCTGAGGATATTAGGTAGAACACACAGGTTTTTAGAAAGATAAGTAACTGGGAAGTAAGGTCCTGAGAGCTTCGACCATCTACTTTTACGCTTATTTCAGGATGTGATATACATACCTCCTGATATCTCGGATTAAGCTCATAATTGGCACAATTATCCATTGTTCCAAAACATGTTTTCGCTAGTGCTGTGGTTCTAGTGTTATCTGACAGATACATGCAAACAATCACTCACGATGCAGAGAAAAAGGCCAGTGTGAAAAGCTCGGTAGGTTCCCCGATTTCCAGCCACATACCTGACAGTCATCCACGTCTACCTCAAGGAACAGCACGTCGGAGTACTTCTCAGAGAGGGACTGGGACGTTCCAAAGGAAAATACACGAAGAATTAGAGCTTATTACTGGCAGCCAATACCCCACCTTCTTAAATGGAAATGCAATACAAGTAGAGACTAATTAAAGATGCAAAAATGCAGACGAGGGACTGGTAGGCATAGAGGACACACATTTTCTCTGAATCAAATTCCTCCTAGTATAAATAACTTAGCACACCAACTTTTGAGGTCCGAATTTCAAACACGGCAGGGCCCGTGTATCAAAATGAACAAGAGCGAAGCCATTCGAGACAAGCAAATTAGCTTTGAAAGCTGACTTCAATGGGCTCCCGGCATCAAAGCTAACTTTAAGCCATTACATTACTGCCTCTAGACCGAACAGCCAACAACAACAAACCCTCAAACTTTACTTATCTTTTTTTTTTTCCTCCCTAGCTTCGTGACCACCCAAAGGACGCAAATCTCTTAAATACAAAGTGGTTGTTTGATACTCACGTGGAAGAAAGGCTTGATCATTTTGCAAGGCCCACACCACGTGGCGGAGAAGTCCACCACCACCAGTTTATCTCCTGCGCCGTTCAAGGCGTCCTGGAAAGCTTCCTAGGAGAAAAAGAAAAGCATGCGTTAAAAGCCTTAATAAAACCTGGTAAAATGTGACACAAAGCGCAGTTCTCAGGTTCTCAAAGCAAGACTTATCTTTCAATAAATAAACAAAACAAAACTGGAAAAAAAAAACCCTTCAGCATTGTTTGTAGTGTTACTTGATAAAACAAGTATGTGTACAGATATTCATAGCTCCATATATTATGAAATATTATTCATTCTATATCCAAACTAAGCAAACAAAAGGAAAATAGACGTTTGTATTGAAAATGTTTCCAACATCACATCAAGGTGTTTCGGAGACATTAACGAAATGCTTATTAACTGATGAAAAGGGTCACCTGAAGACGCACAAAGGCACAGAATTTTGCCATCTGTGAGCAAACACTTTTTTGATATTTTCTACGGTGGAACATTCCAAAAAATAAAAAATAAAAAAATAACCTCCTCCGAACCCTCACATTCAGTCACTACTGACATTAAGCATATTTTCTTGCACTGTTTTTAACGGAGTTTCCAGAGTTGAGATCATACTATTTCTAGTTGATTTCTGCCCTTTATCTCAAAACTCTGCCCTCATTGTTGGCCAAGTGAAAAACAGTTCTGGTTCCTCATAAGGGATGCGTGTTAAGTAAAATTCTGTGAGCAGAAATGATCAAGAAAACCCTTACCACAAACCTCCCCGCATAATTTACTAACGGTCTTGATACTGTAACCCAAGCAACCTAACCTTTCAGTTACTAAGCACAAGTTAACCACAACTAGTGCTGACCAAAACCGGAGTAACAATGAGAAATCAAAACACAGACATCCGTCTGAAGTTCAGCGGTTCCTTAAGGGAAAAATGCTGGTCACATTGGTTTAATGAAAAACCAACATCCCCCTCCCTGAGAGCTAAGACTCAGGTCAGATCTGGTCTTGTAAAAGGGAAAGTAAATAAATAAAGCACCACTAAAGTCTTTATAAAGGGAAGTCCCCTGAAGTACAGTTAACTTCTCTAGACTTCCAATTCCTACTTCATGTTTTCTTGGGAAACAGTTCACAAATGGTTTTTCGAGAATGGCCTGTCACGGCTCCTGTCACCTTCTCAGTTGCTCAGGGACAGCCTCCTGCCCCACCTTTGGGTGTGTGCGGGGAGAGCAGAGAGGGAGTTACAGAAATTATATTGTCAAGTCATCACCGACTTTCTCGGAGGAACTTCAAAGTCTTCCCTGACAAGACTTTTTAGAAGGTCAAACAAGCCGTTCCACAAGAGCGAGCTCCAGACAAGGCAGGGAAAAGTCAGGAATAACGCTGTCGGGTAAGAGGAATGCAACTGACCCTTGAACAACGCGGGCTTCAACTGCGCGGGTCCATTTATACACAGATTTTTTTTTAAATAAATATGTACAATACTGCAAATGTATTCTTCCTTATTATGATTTTTTAAAAACATTTCCTTTTCTCTAGTTTACTTTATGGTAAGAATACAGTATATAATATGCATGACACAAAATATGTATTAATCGACTGTTCATGTTTCCTGGTCAACAGGCTGTTCTGGGGGAGTCAAAAGCTCTCCCCAGAGTTTCGACTGCGCGGGGGTCGGTGTCCCTAAACCCCAGGCTGCACAAGGGTCAGCTGCCTGTTGTTTTGTGAATGTGGTTGGCTCTCAGTAAATACTTGGGAAGGTTCTTTTCAACATAGAATGCTATCTCAAACACGCAAGGAATTCCCCAAACAATTCTGAATCAAATTCCAGCAAAACTACCTAAAATTCTGCAAAGAAAAAGGCAACAGCGACCGAACGCCGGGCTCCAGCGAAGGTGAGACAGCCTGGCACGGGCAGACCGCACAACCCGTTCCCTTCTCCCGAAGCTTCAGCTCGCCCGAGAAGACGCCAGTTTGAAAATAGCTCAAAATTGCCCGACTTCTTAGCGAGCCACAATCTCCAGCCCCTAGAAACTAAAAATGAAGCTTAATAAAGGTCCTCTTCACTGACACAAATATTTAAAGAACAAAACTGTGTAGGTGGGGTACCTGAATAAAGAGTAGCCATCTCTTTTCCTAAACATAAACCTACCAAAGGTTATTCACAAACACAGAAGAGGTCTGTAAAGCATTTAGCAAAGTGCCTATGTTAAATAAATGGCTTCTCTTATTAAAACAAGAAAAAAGAAAGAATAAACCTGTGTGCTGATTTCTTCCTCATCACATTATCCCAATGCTATCAGAAAGAGATTCCAGCGGCTCCGAACCACCAACAGCTCAGAAGGAGTTGTTCTGGATGGCCAACGGCACCAAGTTCACCAAGAGGAAAATCTTACGTGTATTCAATATCGACAAGTAACATTCAAATTACTGTAGTTTAATTTCTGATTAATGACTCTGTATTCTAATTTTGAGGATCAACCATAATTTTGATTATGAGCACCTTTGGGCCCCAGGCTGTAGTGTTTTTTGGAGGAAGAAATTTCTTATCACCCTTTCACATCTTAGTGATTAGGGTGGTGCCCCAACTCTGACAAGGGAACCTGGGAAAGACTGAACCGTGTGCTCCAGGAATCAATTTTCCGTCTGTACTATACAGCTCCTGAGACAACTAAGTAATACAGACCCTTCAAAAGTTTTCTCATGTCTTTCAGGGGTTCGCACCTGTTAGGTTAAACTCAGGAGGTTGCCAGGCCTTGGAGGAACACGCCTGCCCCACCCACCCCCCCTGCCCTGCAATAAACTGGCATTTGTCACTCAGTAGGTATTAAAAAGTATGTGGAACAAAGCTTAACATTAATGATTCCTGTTTCCAACAAATGACAGGGCTGCTAATTTTATTTTCTTTTTACAGGATTTATTTATTTATTTATAGAGACAAGGGAAGGGAGGGAGAAAAAGGGAGGGGAAAATCGATGTGTGAGAGAGAGAAACAGATCATTGCCGCTCCTACTGGCCTGGGGACGAAGCCGCAATCCAGGCCTATGTCCCCACCAGGAAATGGACTGGCAAACTTTACATCTTTCGCTTTCTGGTGGGACACCCAACCAACTGTGCCACACACAGTCAGGGCTAGAGGACTGCTAACTTTAATATAAATGCTCACAATTTAAAAAAGGAATCCCAGTAGGGGGAAAAAAATCATCAAAACAAGCAGAAAAGCCTACAATTAATTAGCCAATCGACAGATGTGGCAGAAGACAAGTTCGATCACTGATAATCAAAGACATTCAAATGAGAATGAGAATTTTTCTTTCTAATGATCTGGCCAAAGTTGTGGGGGAAGTCAGTGTCCAAGGGAAGCACTCATGTTTCTCTGGGCATTTACAAGCCTTAGAACATCACTTCCCCAGACCCAGGCAACGCACTCCAGCCCCTAACCTGAGGAAACTGCCGGAACTCTGCACAATGGACAGTGCATACAATGCGTTCTGAACAAAATATTCACTGAAGCAACAAACACTGCCTCAACTCCAGCAATGTGTTCAGATACTGATATGATTACAAAAAGCTTGTGACTCTGTGTAGTGTTCAGGCTAAATTAGGGAAAAGAAGCTCAAAAAGAAAACAGTATACATAAGGTAATTTCAACTATTTTGTAGCTGCTTGTAGGAAACAAGATCTTGTTTCAAATTTTCCATAAGGATCATATATATTTTCTGATTTTCTAAAAGTAGCAAAAAGATAAGGGACCATTACAGAGAAACTGAGGTTTTCGAAGCCTGCCCCAGCATCTAACAGGCCTAGGCACTCAAGAACTTGCCTTTGGCTTGCTTTACTAGGGTGGGACTATCGGGGGGTAAATGCTCCCGAGCGGGCAGTCTCCCAGTGTTTGAACAACATCAATTCTCTCCCACTCGATTTTGACTCTGCATTTAACACACATTTCTTGACTGGCTACAGTATTCCAGATACTATGCCGGCTCTGAGTTTTCCATGCAGGAGGGTATTATGCTAGCAATAACTCTGGAATGGAACACTTCTTGCCTTGGGCATTCCAAAAGGACAGAACCTCCATCCGTGTACCCGAAGGCCGACGAGTGCCCGGGGGCATACCTGGCTTCAGCGAGAGCCACCAATAGTGGGTGAAATCACACAGATCGGTAAGGCAGCGGAGGCCCAGTGGCCCCGCCTTGGGGACTGAGTCATTCCAAGGCCAGAGCTGCCGGCAACGCCCGGCAGCGCGAGGAGTCCTAAGGGCGCGGCCCGGACCTCACTTCCTCGCAGACACCTGGGGCCCTTGGGCCTCCAGGCCGGATTGGTACACGCGAGGGAGGACGGAAGGGAGGTTCTGCGCTCGGAACCGCCCCTTTTGCGAGGATACAGCACGCGTCATCTCTGGGGCCTGGCCGTGATGGAGGCAGTTGAGGGTCTCCGGCGTGGACCCGCTCCCACGGCAGCCCACCCCACCCAGCGCGGGTGGATCACGCCACTCACAGGGTTGGGAGTGGCAGCTACTAACCCTGTGTTTTCTCCAAAGGGCCCTCGATCTCCTTGTCCGGGCTCGTATCCGGACAAATACGGGGGCCAAGGGCAGACTCCCCGCATCCCCTCACCCAAGTGAGGTTTCCCCGGGCAGAGGTGATGCAGGGAGCGCGCAGGGAGAGGACACCGCACAGTCCATGCTCGTGTGCATTCCCCGGCTCACGGGACAACTCGCCCCCGCCCTCCAACGGGCTCTCGTTCCTCTCCTCCCTTACGCCAGGGTGTGTTCCGGCGCCTCGGGGGCGCGGAGGCCCAGGTTTCTCGCAGTCCCAGGCCGAGCCACCGCGACCCCTTCCAGGGATGATGACCGGTGGCCTGCCCACCTCCAGCCTATCTCCTTCCCCAGCTACTGAGGCTGAGCGACGCGCCCTAGCCTTTCCCGGGAGTGCATACCTTACTCTCAATTTGCTTCACCATCTTGGCGGCTGAGGTCTAACAAGCGACCGTAAGAACAGATGGAAATGGATGCAAAGCCGCGGGTACAACTTGGAGAGTGCGCAGCCCGCCTTCCCTTTATATACAGGAGAACCGGGAGGCCGGGCGCGCGCAGCGTGCGTGTGGCGGGGGCGCGCCCGCTCGGGCCTCCTGGGCCCGCCTAGACGCCACCGCGAGGTCCCGCCTCCTGGGTCCGCCTACCCGCCGGGTGGGGGCGGGGCCGCTGTCAGTGGGCCGGGTCTGCGCCGGCGCGGGGCGGATCTCCTGGGACTACCCCCAACCCGGGAAGCCCTCCGTGGCTTTCTCTCAGGCTCCCGCCCCCACCTCCGTCCCCTCACCCTAGCTGGGAGAGGGGGTTCTGCGAGGACCATAGAGAGACTTCAAGAGAGCATGCCTTGTGAATGGTGTGGGGAGGCGGGGAGTCACACGTCCACTTCCAGAGCCACAGACAGCTTCACCTGGGAAGGGATCAGCCATGCCTTAATCGAATGGGATTGGGCTCGAGAAGGGGCTGCCTAGGCAGGACTGGGTTCATCAAAAAGGCCCGCCGCCCTTATCCCACAGCCCCACTGCCCCCCAGCCCACAAAGTGCTGAGTAACGATGACTAGGAAGTGTATCTGCGTGTGCCCCCACCTTCTTTCCGGAATTTAAAGTGACAGTTTTCTCTTGCCTCCCTCCTTCCTGTTCTTTCACTTTCATTGATGAATCCACTGCTGCAGTGACACAGCAATTTAGTGTAGACAGGCAGGGAAACTGGCCCATCTCTGGAAGAGCAGACAAGGGCCTGTGTGGGATTGTGACCCTGGGCAGGTTCTGACTTCCTGGTGCCTCAGTGTCACGTTCTGTAAAATGGAAACTATGATGGTATCCATTAAAGAACCTCCAGCCTAAGAGAGATCCTTATTAAAAATTTATTTGTGCCAAAGTCATAACAACTGCTGGGAAGCAAAATCTCAACAGATCAGCATATTGCTCCTGAGAATGGTAGTTTTTGCATCTTATACATTAGGATCAAAGGAGGAGGTATAAGAGGGGTTACTTGAAATTTACTGATGGTAGGTTAGGAGGTGGGAGAAGCAAAACGTGGAAATCTCGGAGACTGGATAAAAAGCCCCATGGAGAGACGTCGGTGGTTATCAGATAGTTACCATTTACCCCACATGTGGGAACAAGATAACTGTGGTGTGGATGCTGGTGCTGGCAGTTGTGCTCTGATGGGTCTGGAAAAGAAGATTTCTCTGACGTTTCAAAGGTGTGTTACTTTGTGGTAGGCAGTTAGACTTGAGAAGAGCAAGAGCCATGGGGCAACTGCAGAAGGTCTCCAGGGCAGAAGCCCTGGGTGCCTGGCAATGGGCAAAACTGGGAAAACAAAAACCTTCCCTCCAGGGTGATCTCACCTCTCCTAGCACATGGCTGGCCGTGTGGTAGACCCCTTGGAGGAGGACCAAGGGGTGGAAGAGTAGCCTCATGTGCCTCTCGTGTGGGGGCCCTTACATAACCACCCCCTTTAAGCAGGCCTCAGTTGTGTTTCAGCTCCAGGCCCTGAAAACCAGCAAAACCAGGCAAGCAATGTCATAGCTAACATCAGGACCAGCTGCACTGACTCATGACCCCGTGCCCTGGCACCAACCAATCAGTGGAGACCACAACCCCAAAAAGATACACCCTGAAAGCTGGTGAATATTCTATTGAGATCTTCCCCTGGGACCTCCACTAAAATCCCAAGCCCTTAAAAGCCCTTAGGATGGAGGACCCAGGGCCCTCTCCCTCCTAGGAGAACCCACTTATCTTTCCTCTCCACTGCTTCTCCTTCCTCTCCACCGCTTCTCCCCGCTAGGCCTTTACCTTTGCCTTTTCCTCTCCTAAACTTCAAGGGCCCTTCTTTGGCCTCTGTAACTTGTTTTCTGAGCCCATTTCTTCTACTGCTCACTTCTTTTACCTCTGTGACTCACTAAACAAACTTTGTCTTATAGTTTGAGTCTTGTCTCAGAATTCTTTCTCTGCCAACTCAAGTACCGAGGCTGCTGAACCGAGGTCTGGTTTGACTCCACAGCTCTCACACCTGGTGTCGTTTTTGCTGCCACCAACAATCTTTGATGCGCAAAAATAACAGATAATTTCAAAGTTAAAGACTGATGTTTGTCAAGGAAGCTACAGGCCTAAGGCATGACTACTCACCATAATCCACTTTTAGTTAGTTTTACGTTCAGACCACCCTGTGCAGGTACTTCGGTCTCTGGTTTTGTAAGGCCCGCGATGCACATCTCCCCTGAGCTTGTCAAGCCCCTTTTTCGTCCACAATGGTCTCTAAGTCATGGTAGTGGTATTTTGAGGCTTAAAGAGCTTGTAAAGTGATTAGGACAGTGCTTGGCATATAGTAAGCACTCAATAAACGGTTATAACTATAGCTGTTGTGAGTAGCAATTAGGCTTGTTTGGGGCCATGGGGGTACCAGGATGAGCTTGGCGGCCTTATATTTATAATGACACAGTACACGCATTTGTGTGAATTTTTTTCCCAGCAGTAGTAGAGCCTGAACAGAGAAGTGGGCCCTTTGTCGTTGATACAAAGATACAAGTTTCAGTCTGGCAAGATTGGGGATTGTGAAAGGTATGTTGGGGAGCATTGTGAAGCCAGAAAGGTCTCTCCGCAGGTGAAGGGGGAGGTGGAGAAGCTATTGAGTTGGAGAGAGGAATACACAACAGCAGGCGGGGTGATGTTGGCGTGCAGGGTCTGAGCATGGGTTTTCAGAGTGGAGCAGCTCTGGATGAAGCTACACATAGGTGTGATAGCCTGGGATGGTGAAACTGCTCCCGGCTTCTCCCCGGAGCCCCTGGTTTCCTTCTCCTCACTCTTCAAAGGGAGGCAGGAAGAAAACCAGAAGTCTTGGACCTACTCTGCAAAGTTTCTAGAAGGTGGAGGAGCATGGGGCCACAGGTAAGGATATGGGCAAGGGACACATTCTGAGGACAGTCCTAGACAGAGGGAGGATAGCCTGGCCTGAATGCAGCTACCAACTGGCAGAGAAGAGGCCTTATGGGTTACCTGGGCACAATATATCCTGCTTTTCTGTTGCGGTGTCTTCAGCCCGACTTGCACCCCAGCTTCTGAACCTGTCTATTAGTTGGTACATTTATATGGGAAATGACAATAACTAATTGAGCTGCAGGAGGAGGAGGTACAAATCATCCTCAGCTGACACTCCTTCCTCTTCAAAGACCTTCTAAATGTCCAGTGACTCAGTGGAGGAGGCAGTGACTCCCTCCTGCCTTCAAAGGACCAATATAGAATGGAGATGGGGGAATGCTACAATTACAGGGAACCGGGAGGCTAGTGTGTGTGTTAAAAGCCCAGACTCTGCAATGATATTCCCTTGTCCTCCTCTCCCCGTAGTTAGTAGCTGGGTAACACTAGTCAAGTCTAAATAGCCTTTCTGTCACTCAGTTTCCTCATCCATAAAATGGGGATAATAATACCTCATGCCATTATACAAGTTGAGTGATTTAAAATATACACGAAGTGCTTAGGCCCATGCCTGGTACACAGTAGATGCTATATGAACTACGCTTAGAAGCAACTGAAGGGAATGCTGAGATCCCTCGGGAACGATGGCAGGGATGGATGGGGAGATTGCAAAATAGGCGTCAAAGACCTAAGTGAATTAAGTAATCAGGAAATTAGTAGTGAACAGTGAGCTTGCTAATGTGAGTCTCAAAGGAAAAGAATTTTTTTTTCTCCTTAAAGAGTAAAAGAAAGGCGGACTACAGAGGAAGGTCCCTCCCTGCAGAACACAGGGAACCTGAGTCCTTCTGATTTGAGGGTGGCGAGGAGGTGATGTCCTGTGAGGGGAGTGAGGGGCAGGGAAACTGAGACCGCCCAGGGAGGGCAGATTCTTTTCTGCAGACAGGTGGGGATGAGAGGAGGAGAGAGAGGGTGTTGATCTAAGGGCCTTTACTTGGGTGTGTGGGTAGCGAGTTGTATTACGCATTAGTCAGAATTCAGGAGAAATTCCAGCTTCAACTGATCTCAGCCCAAAGGAGAGTAACTCTTATTACCAAAAGACATTTGTCACCGGGCACCATCTCTATTGTGTCTTTCTCAGCAGACTCTATCATATTTATGTAAGACAAGACCTGGCCGGCTTAGGTTCCCAACAGTTCAGTATCCCTGATGGAAGAACATTCCTTTCCCTTGTTCTATAGTAAATGTCCTAGAGGCTGAGCTTCACTGACTTGAGTTGGGAATAGGAGGTGGGGAGAAGGAGGGTGTCAGCTTTACTTGAACCATTTCCGTTAGGAGTGAGAAAAATCTAGAGGGCTACCAGAGAGAGAGGAAATGGGTGCTGGACAGGCAAAGATGACATTTCCTCATCACCAAGAAGAGGAGAAACAGGTAGCACCGGTGGCAGATAAGCTTGCTTCAGGTTTCTGGGTCAGCTCAGCCTGAGCTCCAAGGGGGGCTGGAAAAGTAGGTTTGCTGTTTTCGTTCAGGTCCAAATTTGAAGAAAAAATTCAGCTCTAGGACTTCTGAAGCAAACTTTTCTCAGTCCGGCCCTCCAGCGCCTCGCTTGGCACAGGTGGGAGTCCTTGATGATACAGCAGATTCCAGGGCTACATCCAGACACACACATGGAATCGTGGTCTTTTGAAGTAGATCCCAGAAATCTGCATTTTAAAGGCATATCCAGGTGTTAGGCACACTGAGACGGGATGCGCTGTCGCGGGATCTTCAGTTATGCTTGAAGACGGTGTCTAGCAGGAGAGTGGAGATAAGGACTTGAAAGAAAACATGGTAAGTGATATAAAATTGCAAGCTCAAAATACTATGGTCAAGAAGAGGGTCAAAGGAAAAGAAACAAATACACATGTTTAAAAATTAAGAGTCAGGCCTAGAGCTGGGTGTGTTACATCATTCTTCTCAACATCTGCTAGGAGATAGATATTATTCTTTCTACTTTAAGGAAAAGTCATCGAGTTTCGGGAGGCCACCTGGTCACACCACATGGGCATTGAATCTTCCACTCTGTTCATGACGGGAGGAAGTGGCGGCAGTTTTCGGGCCAGCTCATCCATATATGGTGAACACCTCTCACTTCAGTGGTGAAAAATGACATTCCTTATGTTAATTTAAGAACTCTATAATGACGTTTTTCTAGTTGGCAGAAATGCCCTCTGGAACACCAGCTCCTGCTCGGGGATTTTCAGATGCTAATTTAAACACCCTAGGAGTGGACTCCTGATTAGGGTACTTCAAATGTTAACTGTTTAGATTAAAAAAACTGATGTACATATATACATGGACATCACACTTCCACTGCTAAGTATTTGAATGTAAATTTCAGAGTACCCCTGCGAGTACCTACCCTGCACAGCTGTTCTTTACACCCCCTAATCTGGTGCGACCACCCCCTCCTCTGCCTCTCAAAGCCTTTTGTTGTGCACCCCACTGGAACCAGCTGGGTTCAGCAAGCACCACTCCGATCTTAACCTCTTCTCAGATGTGTCTTTTGTCTTAACTGAAACTTCTGCTCTTCTCAGGCGCAGGCTCCAGGTACGTTAGGGCTGGCCGGGAGGTCAGGCAAATGCTCTGTATTGCTGCTTCAGGACTTCTACCCCTCCTTAAAAAACCCCACTGATGGCTCTGAAGGAAAAAAAAAAAAAAGAAACTTGAACATTATCTCACACCATACAACAAAATTATTCAAAATTTACTATACTAGAAGATGTTGGAGACAATCTTTGTGACCTTGGGGTAGGCAAATGCTCCTTAGGCAGGACACGGAAATCATGAACTATAAAAGAAGCTAATGTATTGGACTTCATTAAAATTAAGAATCACTGTTCTTTGAAAAACATTGTTTAAAATATGAAAAGGCAAATAACTCACAGATAGGGAGAAAACATGCTTAATGCATACACCTAACAAAAAGTTTAGATCCAGAATTCATTTATTTATCTATTGCATTTTTTATTGCATTTTCCCCATTATATTCAGCCCACCTACACCTTCTTCCACCTTGCAATTCCCACCCTGCCCCTGACTTGCCCCCACCCTGCAGTCACCACACTGTTGTCTGTGTCTACGGGTTCTTTCTCTTTTTTTTCTTCTTTGCTCTCTCCCTTCAACCCCCCAACCTCCCCACCAGAGCTGCCAGCCTGCTCCCTGTCTATGAGTGTCTCCTCTTTGCTTGTGAGTTCAGTTTGTTCATTAGAGTCCACAGATGAGGAAATCATATGTTAATTGTCTTTCTCTGACTCATTTATTTCACTAAGAACTCTTACAACTCATTTATAAGACAAACAACTGGTAAAAACATGGCAGTACGTATAAATACATACTTCTCAAAAGAAGATATATTGATGATCTATAAATACATGAACAGAGAGATGGTCAACATAATTTGTCAACAGGAAAATTGAAATTAAAATCACGATGCGATTACATTGCATGCACTAGACTGAAAAAATTTCAGACACTGATAATGCCAAATATTGGTGATATTGTGGATTAGCTAGTAGTGACTTTCTTACATTGCTGGTGTGACTGTAAAATTTTACAAGCATTTTATAAAATAGTTTAGTAGGTTTAAAATTTTTTTTTAATGAAGTTAAATACACATTTACCATATGACCTAGTAATTCCACTTCTGGGTATGTACCAAAAAGCAACTAACACTCATATCTACACGAAGACTTGCCTATGAATGTTCATAGCAGCTCTATTCAGAATAGACCAAACTGAACCCACATATTCATCAACAGGTGAAATACTACTACTACTTCATAATATATTTATATAATGGAACACTTCTCAGCAACAAAAAAGAATAAACTGCTTATATATACAATAATATGGGTAAATATAAAAAAACATGCTGAGCCCTGGCTGACGTGGCTCAGTGGGTTGCAGCATCCTCCCGTAACTGAAATGGTGTGGACTTGATGCCTGGTCGGGGCACATTCATAAGTTGTGGGTTCTATCCCCAGTCCAGGCACGTACAGGAGGCAACCAATCAATGTTTCTCTTTCTCCTTCCATCTCTCCCTTCCTCTCTCTCTCAAAGAGCAATGAAAAAAAAATGTCTTTGGGTGAGGATTTAAAAAAAAACATGCTGAGTGGAAGAAGCCAGACACAAAAAAACTACATACCGTATGAATGACTCATAGAAAGTTCTAAAACAGGTAAGACAGGAAGCATATCAGTGGTTTCTCAGTGTTGGGGTGGGGGATTGAGGAAAGGCATAGGGAAAGTTTTTGGTGGCTACATAGATCTATTCATTTTTTACAATTCATAGAACAATACACTAAAAATGGGTACATTTCATTTATTATGAGTGTAAATTATACTTCTAATAAAGTTGATTTAAACAGTAAAATGTCATCTCTGAATAATCATTTCTATCCACAAAGTCCATCCTGAAGATATTAAAGTACATTCATAAAGCAACAGAGATAGGATAAACTGGAACATTTTGACAGTATTATAATTCAGGCCATGTAAGTTGTAATGGTGGCTAACTGAAAGGGACAGTGTATGTAAAAGTATACGTTCCTTTTATAGCTATTGTAGCCTTCAGATAGGCTACAAGAGGTTAAACATATATAATCTAATTGAGTGAGTTACCATACTTACCCTAAATCTAGAGACACAGAGAACCACTGAAGAAAAAAATACAAGTAAGTAGAACCTGATGGACTCTTTATTAAAAACCATCCGGAAGAGTCTTGAGCTATCTATCCTAATGCTTCAAGTACTGAGAAAGTATGTAGGTAAGAAAGAGTCAGAACCCTCACACAATAAGAACAGGTAAAGGACAAGAAGGCCTACTCTTACCACTTCTGTTCCACTTTGTGCTGGAGGTTCTAGCCAGAGGAATTGGGCAAGAAAAAGAAATAAAAGGCATCCAGATTGGAAAGGAAGAAGTAAAACTATCACTATTTGTAGATGACATTTCTTGTATATAGATAATTCCAAAGATCCTAAAAGCTATCAGAACTAATAAGCAAGTTCAGTAAAAATCCAGGATATAAGTTCAATATAAAAAATTAAAAAAGAATGAATTACATGGATATAAATTTAATAAAAGAAGTAAAAGACTTGTTTTATGAAAACTGCAAAACTTTATTGAAAGAAAGTAGAGTGTAAAAAAGGGAAAGAAATTTATATTCATGGATTAGAAGACAATATTATTAAGATGGCAATACTTCTCAAAAGGACCTATAGATTCAACACAATTTCTATGAAAACCCCAGGTGATTTTATTCCTCCTAAAATTGACAAGTTGATCCTAACATTTGTACTGAAATGCAAGGGATTCAGAATAGCCAAAACAATCTTGAAAAAGAAGAACAAAGTTAGAAAACTCACTTCCTAATTTCAAAACTTATTACAAAGCTACAGTAATCAAAACAGTATAGTACTGGCATAAGGATAGACCAATAAATCAATGGGATAGACTAGATGTCAATTGATTTTCAAAAGTGTTCAAGACAATTCAATGGGGAAAGGATAGTGTCTTTAACAAATGGCGCTGGGACAACTGGATATCCACTTGTAAAAGGAGGTTGGACCCTTACATCATACCATTTACAAAAATTAACTCAAAATGGATTAGAGACTTAAACCTTAGAGCTAAAACTGTAAAGCTTGTAGAAGAAAACATAGATATAAATTTATGTGACCTTGAATTAGGCAGTGATTGCTTAGATATGACATCTAAGGAATAACAAACAGTCAAATAAAAAATACATAATTTGGACTTCTTCAACATTAAAAAGTTTTGTGCTTCAAAGAATACTATCAGACAACCCACAGAGTAGGAGGGAATATTTGGAAATCATATATTTGATAAGGGACTAGTATCTAGAATACATAATGAACTCTTACAACTTAACAATTAAAACATGGGCAAAGGATTTGAATAGACATTTCTTGAAAGAAGATATACAAATGGCCAATAAGCATATGAAAATATGTCCAACATTATTAATTATTAGAGAAATGTAAATCAAAACCATAACAAGATATCACTTTATACTCACTAAGATAGCTGTAATAAAAGACAGAAGACAAGTGTTGGTGAGGATGTGAAGAAATTGGAATTCTCAAACACTACCGGTGGGAATAAAAAAGAGTAAAGCTGTTGTGAAAAACAGTTTAGCAATTCCTCATTAAGAAAAACATAGCATTACTATATTATCTAGCAATTCTACTTCTAGGTATACACCCCATAGAGTTGATAATAAATGTACACATGAAAACTTGCACAAAAATGTTCATAGTAGCTTTTACATTTTTTATGTTGAGGTATAATTGACACATATTAGTTTCAGGTGCATGATATAATGATTGGATATTTATATACATAGCAAAATAATCACAAGCAGCATTATTCTTAATAGCCAAAATGCAGAAACAATTCAAATGTCCATCAACTGATGGATGGATAACAAAATGTAGTATATCCATAAAATGGAATGTTATTTGGAATGAAGTTATGATACATGCCACAATACAACTGAACCTTGAAAACATTCAAAGTGAAAGAAGACATGCAAAAAAGCCCACATATTATATGATTCCATTTATCTTAAAACTCCAGAATAGACAAATTCATAGGGTCATTAAGTACATTAGTGATTTCTGGAGGCTTGGGGAAGGAGGGGAATGGGGAATGACTATTAATGGGTATGGAGTTTCTTTCTGAGGTCTGGAAGTTAGACCTCAGAAATGTTCTGGAATTAGATAATTATACAACTTTGTAAATATACTAAAGAACACTCAAGTGTACAACAAAAATGGGATAAGGGTATTTATTCTGTCTTCACCAAATCATGTAACATAAATGTATATGTTTTGTAAATTATAAAAAATGAAAGAAAGAAAAATCCCTCCCACCATAGCTAGGTGAGTTCAGTTCCTGTACTTCTACTTTGGAAACATTATCTTCCTCAAAGGTGTGAGTTAATGGTGGATAGATTATCTTTTCCTGTGGGGGGCACCACCTGCCTAGCTCCCCCAGGCCATCTCAGATGAGAATAAATCTACCCAGACATGATCTGCTTGGGGAGGCAAGGTAACTAGTCTCTCAGAGGAGAAAGGTCCTGAACATTTTCTTTCCTGCATTCTTATTGACTTCAGCTCACACAGAGATAGATAGTATGCACATAAAGCTCATCAACCAATGTCCAAAGAGCTACAGTCATGAAAACCTGATATCATTTACAGATAATAGTTGAAGAAACACAGGGATTGTCTCTGGTCAGGGTTGGCTTTAGCTCAAGTGTCTGTTTCATAGCAACAGGGCAGAGCAAGCCTCAAAGGAAACAATATATATTCTCTCTCTGGCCAGATTTGCCCCCAGGAGCTATCTGTTCCAGTACAAGGTTGCTGCTGCCTCTGGCATAGTTCCCAGGCTGGGTCAGGTGGGGAGAGCAAAGCAGCCAAGAGACTAGGACACTTTTACAGAAAGACTGAGGACTCAGGCTACGACAAAGCCAAGGGGTGAGGGTCTTTCTACGCCTTCTCTGTAGACCCCTAAGTCCTTCCCTGATGGCCCATTGTGACTGTGCCTGTCTTAGGTCACCCCTCCTGTTTTGACGGGTCTTACCCATATTGGCTTAACCGGTCATCCCCCCTGGCCAGGCAGGGGGAAATGAGGGAGGCAGGGGCTGCACTCCTGCCAGGAGGAAATGTTCTGTCTCCTGAGTGGCTCATGTCCCCAAGGCCTTTTCACTCAGCTCTATCTATAGGACCCTTTTTGTCCATTAGTGAGGCTGCAGCCCCTGAAACCGGGCAGGACAGCTCCCAACATTTTCCCAATGCCATTGACTACTTGTCTAGAGATAAGGGTCACCCTGATTTTTATGGGGAAGACAACTTACTTATATACAACCACCAATCAACCATAAGGTATGTATTTTTGATTATTGCTCCTTACCTACATGGGCATTGGTATGCCAAATCATTCAGTGGCACTAAGATCCCCACCTTTAGAGAGCGGATAAAAGCCCTTAGGACAGAGGACCTAGGGCACGCGCTCTCTTTCTCTAGAGTAAGCCTGTGCCTTTCCCCATCCTCTTTCTCCAGGCATGTCCTCTCTGTCTTTCTTTTTCCTAAGCTCCAAGGGCCCTTCTTTTGCCTCTATAACTTGTTTCCGAAGCCTACATAGACCAGGTGACTCACTTCTTTCTACCTCTGTGACTTTCTAAACATACTTTCTTCTACAATTTGAGTTCCTTGGTTCTGAGTTCTTTATTTGCTGAATTCAAGTACCAAATTTGCTGAACTGAGGTATGACACCATTCTGGTGACATTTCACTGCTAACGCTCACATACTACTTCTTTAAAAATGTCCCTCTCCTCCTTTGAACTTGCTAACGGACAGGTACAAACTTTTGTAAGGGAAGTTGAGATCTGTATGGTCAAGGTTCATAGTTGTAAGCAACCAAAGCTTACATTACATGATTTATTCTCACAGAATTCCTGGTAACAATGTTGAACTAGGTTTGGAAACTGAGCAGGAAAGGAGGTAGCAGGATGGACCACAACCAGAAAACAAGCCATAAGTCCTATCTAGCGAGGACCCTTTCGCCACAGCAACTGAACATTTCAGTACCACTGGAAACTGGCTGCTGTTGGATTAGGATTGTCAGATAAAAATACAGGGTGTCTACTTAAATTTAAATTAGACAATACATATTTTTTTTTAGTCTAAGTGTGTCCCATGCAATATTTAGGACATAGTTATACTAAAAATACTAAAAAAAATCATTTGTTTTTTAATCTGAAATTAAAATTTTTTTTGTATTTTCATTTGCTAACTCTGGCAGCCCTATACTGAATGTACCATTGCTATTGCCATCGTTCCCTGGAAACAAGCTACCACCTGCCACCCAAGGAGATTTTCCAGGAGGTTCCTGGCTTTTTGCATCATTGGGCTCTAGAAGAACCTGGCTGAGGCAGTTATGTGTGGTTGGTGGAGTTTCTGTTACTTGCCCCTGCTCTGGCTGGGACAGAGGTCAGAAAGCTGATGGTGTTTCTATTGTCAACGGAAAGTGGCCTCTGTCTTCTACTATGTCTTAAATTTCTCAGACACAAGGTTGGAGAAGTAGTGAGTTTCAGATATTGAAGGAGAAAAAAGCTAAATGCCTACCCTATTTTCTCTTGAACATACTTTCCTTCTCATTGTCTAGTGGCCTGTGAGTTGAGAGCCAGGCGTGGTAATATAATTCTCTTTGCCGGTGACTGGTTTGAGAACCCATATCTCAGCCTATTAGCACATGGCATGTCCTTGGCCACACGGGGCTGTTTCAGGATTGGGCACGTGATCTAATCGGGGTGAGGGGAAAGTTTGCTAGGGGATTCTAGAGGACCTTACCTTATTCTTGAGACCTGCATTAAAAAATGATCTTGTCTTCCTCCAGATAATGTTTTGTGTGGTTGTGAGGCCTGGAAATTAGGCATCCATCTTGCCTGCAGCCTGAGATGAAGAACAGAGGGAGAAAACGGGGGCAGAAAACACCACGGTAACTGCAGAGACGTAGAACTGGAACCACTGGATTCGGTCCCCCAATGCCTCTCACACATTGGAACACCCAGTTACATGTGCCAACCCATCTCTGTTTAAGCAGCTTCAAGTTGGGTGTTCTCGTACTCACAGCCGAAGCAACCCAGCCGAAAAGAGAATTCATGAATGTCTGAGCCGTTCTTGTAAGCACAGCATTTGTGGAATTGTGACAGTTCAGCATAATGTGTTTTGACTGAACTAGAAATTATTGCAATTATGAAATTGTGAGGCAAAGATTAGCATTTAAATGAATTCTACACAGACAACACAAACAACCAGAGATTTGCTTCCTGCAGCCGGGAAAGAAGCAGTTTACGATTATTGCCAGCTTCTTGCTCTTTCCGCTGCTGCGGGGGTGAGCCAACCTCTCAGGGAGTACTCTCTGAGGACTGAAACATTGAAATTCCTGGAAAGGGTTACAGTACAAACATAAATAGTATTTTAGAAAACTTTACTCTCCCTCCTTCTTCTTTCTTCACTGGGGGAGAGAGGACAGCTACAGCTTTGGCCTGCGTCTCCATCCTCCCTTCTTTGGTTAACAACACCCTGCTTTCCTTTGGCTAACTCTCTCTCCTCTGTTCTCTGTAATCCAGTTGGGACCGGGCATCCGGGCACCACACCTGCTCCTTCCACTAAACCCAATGGCGGGCTCTTGGCTTCAGGCCACACTCGCAAGAATTCAGCTCTCTAGGAGAGTGATGCAAGAGGGGAAAAGCACTCATGTCATTCCCAGAGGGGTCTGGTTTTTGCTTTTTCTGAGGCTTGATTTGGCTACCGCCCCGCTCCCTACTCCCCAGTGGCTTGGACTGAATTTCTCTTGCATGTTGTCAAAAAACCTCAGCTAACAATCTCAAGCACAATCGAGCCTTTATTTAGGAGTTGCTTTTTAAAAAGACTTTATTTATTTTTAGAGTGAGGGGAAGGAAGGGAGAAAGAGAGGGAGAGAAACACTGATGTGAGAGGGAAACTTTGATTGGTTGCCCCTTGCACATGCCCTGACTGGGAACTGAACCCACAACTGAGGCATGTGCTTGGACCAGGAATTGAACTGGCAACATTTTGCTTTGCAGGATGACGCCCAACCAACTGAGCCACACCCATCAGGGCAGGAGTTGCTTTCTAAGTTTTTAGTAGGCATGAGTAACTATAAGCCTGGTATAAGCCTGTTTTTAATGTCTGTCATGTGCTTAAACTACTACATGATCAATAACTAACAAAAACTTTACAGGGGACTAAAGTATTGGAAGTTAAAATGTATTTTTAAGATTAAAACCCCACTTATATAGCACTTACTATGTCCAAGACATTGTTTATTTGTTTAATTGTCATTATAATCAGTGATGTAAAACTATCATTGTTCCCATTTTACAGATTTTGAAACTGGAGCACAGACAGGTTAAGTAACATAATCAAGGGTACACAGCTCACAACTGGTGAACTTGCGATTCAAACTATGACATCCTGACTCCAGTTCATGCCTTTATCCACTGTGTAAGGTTTGGCATCATCAGAATACTGAGACATAAAGTACAAAAAGGACTTCTAATGAATAAGATTAGTTATCTGCAAAAATGTCTTAGTGATAGAATATCTTCCACTCCAGAAGCCAGAAAGATAAACAGAGTTGGCTGAAGCCCCTGGGTTCCTACTTTCAACTTGGAGAGAATTGAAAACTGCTTTCCAGTCACAAAAATCCTTATCTAATTAGTTAGCAAACATGAACTAAGTCCAAACATCTGCTACTGTTTCCTTTTCACTATTGCCAGGTGTTCCATGAGCAGCCCTGGATCAATAAGTAATTACAATGGAAGCAAAATGATAAAATTAATTTATAACTAACTTTTAAGTTTATTTCCATTAAAATGCCCCATAGTTACGGAATATTTTAAAGGCCGCTATAGAAAAGGAAAGACTAGAAAACCAAACCCTTTCTTCTTTCTCTTCTTTCTAAATTATTTGTTTATCTATTTATCTAAGTGAGAGAGGGCAAGGGAGGGAGGAACAGAGGAAGAAAAAACATCAGTGGGTTGCCCTCCTTATGTGCCCTGACTGGAGACTGAACCTGCAACCTAAGCATGTGCCCTGACCAGGAAGGAACTGAACCGGTGACCTTTAGCTTTGCGGGACACGCCCAACCAACTGAACCACACCAGTCAGGCCCAAAGCTTGTCCTACCGTTGACTCAGCTAGGAGTCATATATCTCCTCCACAGTGAGAATTCTCTCACCACACCGTGATTAACTCTAGCAATGTCTATGGAGTTATTCATCCATTCATTCAACAAAATGCATGGAGTACCTGCTAAGGGCCCAGCACTGTCCTGGGCACTGGGGTTATGACGGTGAATGAGCAGAGGGCAGTTCTTGCTCTCAGCAGCGCTGGTGTTATAGTGAGGAGTTGTGCTTCTACAGCTACGTAATAATTGAAAAAGCCTGGATCTGCCTGGCTCCTGATCATTTTTATTACTACAGTGAATGAAAGAATGCGTTCATCTGAGGGCTGTGCTGAGTCTGTGCATCTGCTCAACAGCAGCTGGCTGGGTCCTGCCCGAGGCGCTCAAGGGAAGGACACTGAGGCTCGAGAAGGCCACCATGGCAGAGGCAACAATATCTGCTAGGAGATAATGAAAATTTGTTACCATGTACCCTGGATTTCACATGTATACACCATGCACTTTATATTCTAACACACTTAATTGTCACAATCACTTAAGGTCTAAAAGCAGTAGCACTGTTTCTCCTGAGCCTGCTGCCTCGGGCTCGTCTTTCATCCCCCTTCCCAAATGAGTACCCTCTCCCCCACCCCAAACACACACACCTTGGACATGAACTTCTTGCCTGAGGATGGTAAAACACTAGTTCAAAAATGGAAAATCAGGAATCAATGGATTCTTCTCAAAATACTGAATGGTCTTATTTCAGAGGAGTAAATTTCAGCAGAAAAATGGGTCAAGCTTGTAAAAACAACTTACGTGGATCCCACTGGAAAACAAGAGCTTGAGGATCTGTGACGTGTGCCACCAGGGAAGGACAGTCGGCCGATGGCGTGAGGGTTGTCTCAGTGGCAGAGAACCCTGCCCTGGGAACACGTCCTTCTGGTGAAGCACTTCTGACCACCAGTGGGAGGCTACCATCTAGAATTCCCTGCAGGGGCCGCAGGTGACAATGAAAGCCCAGAAACAGCTGCTCTTTGCGGGGCGGGGGCGGGGTGTGTGTGTGTGAAAAGAAACTATCAAGGTCGTGCGGCTGAATACTGTCCAGCTGTACGTGTGCATGCAGGTTTGTCAAGCTGAACACACACATCGAGACGGTTACTGTGAAGGGAGATGAGACTGAGAATGTCAGACCAAAGCCAAAGCCAGGGGATGGAGAATGTGTGAAAGTAATTTCTTTTTGGTATTTCTTTACCAAAGAATCAGGTGTTGCAGAGACTCGATGCTCTGGTGGCTAAAGAACATCTGTGGATGCCAGAGTCTGATCTATGCTCTGGTGCTGAAACATACAAGCACGAAGCTATTTTAAGTGCCCTTCCTGAAATTTAAAGGCCAAAGGCCAGTGGTCACATGCTTTTGCAAGCGAGACTGCTAGGCCTCCTTCACTGAGACTTGGTATTCAGCTTAGTTTAATGTAGATAGAAATCAGCTGTTTCATAAAATAAACACACAGAAAGCAACCAATCAATCAATAAAATTTGCCAAAGCACCTATCTTGACTCAAGTTCTCTGAAGTTGTGGGGCGTCTTAGAAGCCACGGGCCCTTGTAGCTGCTGTCAGAGGGCGGCGGTAGTAACGGGGACATTGCCTGCAATATTGCACTTGGGCATGGTATTAATAACAATATCACATTTCGGCATCTCAGTTGAATTACAAGCATTGTTGCTATTGCATGTGTTCAGGTATTCATTCTTTATAATGTCTTCCTGGTTCTTGTCTGCAACCTCTGTTGGCACCTGCCAGGAAGGTCCTCTTGCAGCACGGATGCCAGGGGCAGGGAAGAAAGTTTGCCAGATGTGACCGGGAGCAGCTGAGGCCTGGTGTAACTGAGAGCTTCTTTCAGAAATGCTGCCCCACTAATCCTATGGATGGGACAGAGGGCAGTTTGTATGAAAAAGAACCTCCGTGGTAAGAAAACATTGTGTTCTACTTAGTCGGTAGGTTTATTTTTCCATAATGGTAGATGGTGTGTCTTACAATCAAGGGCATCTAAGAGTCAATAAAATACAGATTTATTACACTCATTTCACAGATAAGGAAGCAGAGACACAATGAGGTGAATTAACTGGCTGGAAACCCCACAGCGAGTAGGTGTCAGAGCCAGGACTTTATCCTGGCTGATTTAGAGCCTAAATACCCAGTTAACCATTGTACTATACTGTTCCTCAGCACTCATGCAGCTGGTTGAAGCTGGTTCAGAATTGTGGCCTCATTTACTCAATTAGTTCACCAACTGATTCATCATGTGCCTACCATGTGCCAGATATTGGCATATAGTGGGGTGGGTCCAGTGGTGAGCAAAATCTTGGAGCTCTCCCCAAAGATGACTAAGGGAGTAGGTCTGAATGACACAACAACAGGGATAAATGTAAAGTTGCAACTATGCAGTAACAGGAAGGAGACTGCTATGGTGTTATTAAAATGTAAAATGAAGAGCCCTTTTACAATTTGGGAAACCAGAGAAGGCTTCCTGGAAGAAAAGTCCTTTGAGTTCAAGGTAAAGAGGCAAAGATGGTGGAAGGTGGAGCATCCAAGAAAGAGGAAACAGCATGTACGAAAGGCCTCATGGTGGGAAGGAGGCCAGTGCCTTCCCAAATAGGAAAGAAGCCAGACTGGCTGTAGCGGTATGTGTGTGCGCAGGTGGGGGCTGGAGTGCTATGAGACAAAGGTACAAAGGGGGTCGGGGTAAGATCACGTATGGCCCTGTACCGTGTCAAAGATTTAAGGCTTCATTCTGAAAGCAATGGGGCTCCCTAGAAGTTTCCATGTCCCATTTACTGTTCCTTAGCTCTATTCCTATTTCGGTAAATCTGAAACTGTCCCAAAGACTGATTTACTCTCTGTGAACAGGAACAATCTTTCTGAAAGCCCTTGATAAGTAGCTTTGTGTATATAAGGTGTGATTATTTCCTTTGCTATTCAAAAACAGTTCTCTTTGCTTGCTCTGGCTCAAAATATGATGAAAAAATACAAATTTATTTTTTGCAGTTCTAGAGGCTGGGAGTCCAAGATCTGGGTGCAGGGTCCCCTCCTAAGTTGCAGACTTCTTGTGTCCTCACATGGCAGAAAGGGCTGGGGAGCTCTGCGGGATCTCTTTTCATAAAAACATAGACAAGGGTGGGATAATTTCAATATATTAATTTTCCCCATTGCAGTGATAGCCACAGTAACAACAATGGCACAGCCAACAATTACTGAACGTTTTCTATCCTTTCAGTCTCCAGGCTTTGTGGAAGAAGTTACCAGTGAACTTTTTGGTTAACAAGAGCTAAATACACCTCGATCTTCGGATCCTTTTCTACCTGGATTATCTTGAATACGTGTTTGAGCTGACTTAGAAATGAATGCTAAAATTGTAAGAATAAATAATTTGATCGATGTAGTTTTTCATAGACTTCGACTTAGCATTGGCTCAGTAGAAAGAGATGCAGAGACAAGACTGAGAGACAGGATCCTGAGGATAGAGAACTGAAGGGGAACTTAGAGACTGCACGATTCCACGTTCTCATTGTACAGGGGAAAGAACTACATTCCAGGTAAAGCAAATTTTCCAAAGCCACAGAGTCTAAGAAAAAGGAGGGGGAGGGTGACATATTCGTAAAGGTGAGTGCCAGTGAAGAATTTGCCAGATTTGTCACATTTTAGTAAGAAATTACAGGTGTAATGATAGCTGCAGCTAAATTTAACTGGAGGTGAATAAAGACCAAGTTTGGAGGATGGTGTCTGTACAGTCCATATTCATTTGCTGAGAGTAGATTATCCATCATTCTGGACTCTTCTGTGTTCCCAATGGGGTGTGTGTGTGTGAGAGAGAGAGATTAGCACACATATGCAATAGAACATCCTGATGGGAAATGTGGGAAGGATAGTTTTTCCAATGAAATGGTTCTTTACTACTTTAAAAAGAACATGACTATGTCCTTATTTCTCTAGTGTTTCTTACTGCCTAATCATGGTCTATCAATGACTTATGAAAGATGGTGTGCAGTCCACCAGTGGCTTACAAAGGTTAATTTCTGGTCCTGCCCTACGTGACTGTGTTTAAATAAAACACAGTGTTTTACTGAAGGCAATAAAACACTGAACATTTGAAAAAACTTCAGTCTCTTTGGGTGTCTAGATGATGAATACATTTTATTGCACACTATATTAGAGGCTGTTGGAGGGTGCAAAAGAAGTCAAAATAAGTAAATACTCAATGAATGAATAAAGCAGTCCCTATGTTCAAAGAGATTATAACCTGGCTGGAACAGTAGAAATGAAAACATGATCATCCTCAACCAACATCATCTTTGCTACACCTGAACATTCGCTATGGAATTCATCCAAAACACTTCACGTGCTTTATTTCATTTCATGCTCCCATGGACCTCTCGGTGGTAGCCATGATAACCCAGCTTACAGGTAAGCAGACTGAGCCCCAGTGAGGCCTCCCTCCTGGCAGCAGCTGAGTCATAACCGCAAACCCAGGTCTGTCTGACTTTCCAACCTGTGATCCTTCCATCACGATACACTCCCTTCACAGGAAAGCTCTGAAGCAAAACATGATGGTTAATTGCCAACCTGATTCATTGGGACAGAACGGGCCCCAACATGGACTAGGTGTATTCTTGGCTGCTGCTGCTCTCTATTCTGCCTGCCTTTGCAGTCAGTACACTAAGTTCTCACCTTCATGTGTGATCTGTGTGGGAGCTGAGTGTGGACACTGAAGTATATAGAAGCCATGCAATGTGTGACTTGTTATTATGTGTGTTAAAACAAGGAGAGAGAATAGTGGAGACACCTTTGTTCCTTCCTACAGGTCTAGTTTGGAGATTTTAAATGTATTAAATTTGAGCACATTAGCTTTCCTCCTTCTAAACCTGCCATTCTAGGTAGAAGTAGAGGAGTGGTCTTGATATAAGTTGGCATCTTAGGGTTTCCTGGATGAGTTTGAACAGCAGTCATTTGATCATTACCAAGACTCATGAAGTGCCTGCTGTCGCCCTCAGTACTGCGCACACAAGGATGGACAACCATAGCTTTTATCCTTAGGAAGCTGAGTCTCTCTGCAGACAGATGCAGTGTTGCCAAACTTAGCAAATAAAAAATAAAGGACACCCAGTTATCTACTGTGTGAGACATAATGACACTAGAAATTTATCCTTTATCTTCAATTCAAATTTAATCAGCTGCCATGTGTTTTACCTGGTAACCCCCGGCGGACATAAAAATCCACCACACCCTACAAGGCAATGGCGGTGCTAAGGGTTGTGCACACGCAGCTCCCTGTCACACAAGAGGAGGAATGTTTCTCTGTTGGGGGGGGGTAGGCAGGGAAGGCTTCACATGACTGGTTGGGCTGACTTGGAGGAATGGTGCGTTTCTGAGTGACCTCGAATTTGAAAGACAGAGGTGAGGGGAGGAAATTCCAGATATAGGGAAGAGCACAGAGTTTGAGATAATTCCTGGTGTACATGGGCAATGGGAGAAAGACAACAATGAACATGAGGGTCAGATAATAGAGGGCTTTGGCAAAGCCTTGGCCAGCGTGGCTCAGGGGGTTGGGCATTGTCCCGTGAACTGAAAGGGTGCCAGTTCGATTCCTGGTCAGGGCACATGCCTGGGTTGTGGGTTTGGTCCGTGGTTGGGGTGTGTGTGAGAGGCAACCAATCGATGCTTCATTCTCAAATTGATGTTTCTCTCTCTCTCTCTCTCTCTCTCCCCCTTCCTTCCCATCTCTCTTAAAAAAATTTAAAAAAAACAAGGAGGTGCTTCAGCAGAAAGGTGAACAAATCACAACTTCATTCTGCCATCAATAGCAAATTATCCAATCTACACTGTTTCTTATTTTTTCATATAATCAGAGTTTGGCTAAGCAGTGTTTCACAAATGTGGACCATAGACCAATTTTACTGTGAGAGATAATTTCAGTAATAATTCTGATGATTGGGGATAGCATAGGGAATGCAGATTAAATAATTTTGACTCATGCAGAGGAAGGCTAATTTCTTTTTTTTTTTTTCAATTTAAAACTCAATTCTATTTTTTATTTGCACACTTAAAAAATTAATAGACTTTCCTTAGAGCAGTTTTAGGGTGAGAAGACATTGAGCAGAAATACAGAGAGTTCTCGTATAGCCCCTCTCAATTCCTACTTTGCTGCCTTTCAATACTGGTTACTAAAGAAGCAAGTCTTAATTTGGTACTATTCTAGCTTTAAAACCTCTATAGTAGTTTACCCTGTTCAGTAGGAGAGAGAGAGAGACTGAGTAAGAAGAATTAAAAGGAGGAAGAGAAGAAGGAGGAAAAAGAAGAAGAGGAAAGAAGATGGGAGAAGAAAAGAGGTGAGGAGAAGACAGAGGAGGGAGAGCACTCTGCCTCTGAGTCTTCGACTATCCACATACCAAGTTACTCAGAACCAAAAATCATTTTGTTTTCAGTGCATTTGTTTATGAGGTTTTGTTCTAAGAAACAATACTCATTTTCTGCTTATCACGTGGTGATAAAAAGGTTTGTTGCAAAGAGATTGGTTCACATACAAAAAGGGAATCGAGTAACTGATAGTGAAAGTAGCATGAGAATAACCAAAGCTTGGGAAATTCAGGGCTGTGCTGGCCTAGCTCGCTCTCTTACCTGGTGGGACACTCCCTTCTGGACTTTTCAGGGTTGATGAGGAGTTTCTAGAGAAAAGTCCCTCATTTTTGTGGGAATGAGTAAGGATCATGTGGGTGCAGTGCCTTTTTGGAAATCCCATATGTTGCTTCAACTCTCTCTTCACTGCTTTTCTTTGACCTCTCGTTCTCATCTGGTTACGTGTTCTGTTTCTTAAAAGCCTGATGAGAAAGAGTCAAATAAATGCTTCCCTTGGATAAGATACCTAAAGTGAAAATACCAAGTATCTGCCCTTGAACTTGATAAAATAAAAAAGGCTCACAATGTTTAAAATAGTGAGTACCCCTGACACCTCTAAAAGTTACTGGCATCATGCACAGACTTTCAGGAACTTCCCTGGGAGAGCAGAATATGTTTGCAAGGGCATTTCCCCGGAATCCATTTCCTAGATCAGGCTACAAGGGTCTGAGTATGGCACCAATAACAAGACTGATCAAAGCAGTAGATTTGCTTTTATACAATCTTTTCATGTTAGTTTATCATTCCTCTAATTTCCTCTAGCACACCTGGGTTCACATATGGGCTCATTTACTAGCTTTGTGACCTTGGACAAGGCACTTCATCTCTCTGAACTTGTGTGTTTATAAAATGAGAACAGTATTACCACAGGGGTGCTTGAGGATTAAGTGATACAGTGTGTAAAATTCTTGAGCCTCGTTACTTATCAAGACATGCACTGGTATGTTACTGTAGACTAAACTCCAGATTTTATTTGCATTTCACTAGTTTTCCCACTTACATCCTTTTTCTGCTCCAGATTCCAATTCAGGACCCACATTGCATTTAGTTGTCATGTCTCCTTGGTGTCCTCTGGTCTGTGCACTGTGCTGGATACCAGGGAACTAGGAATGAGTAAGAACATACTCCCATCCCCTAGGAGTGACCCAGTCTAAAGATCCTAAACGTAGAGATATGCAGGTCAAGGTTAAACAGAGATCAACCTCCCCCCTCCAGCCTTCTAGAAGCATCACTCACTCTTTTACCCATTTTTCTACATCACTTTGCATTTGTATTAATATTGATTAGAGCCTCTCACTGAAATTCTCTTAGCTTCATTTGTACATGACCTTCCTCTGATGAAGTAGTATTCACAGTCTCTGTATTCCAAGGATAGGCCTGGTGCTAGCATGAAAAAGCCCTCAATGGTTGCGGGATGAATGACTGAAGGGATAATTACAGAATCAGTTGAGAGCAAGAAAGGCACTGGGAAATCAGATGTAAAATGTGTGCTGGTTGGTGACAGAACTGGAAGGGAGGAGGAAGAAAAGCTGGGTGGAGGTACTGGAACCAAGAGTGGGGGCAGGTCTCAACGTGGTCTTGACCTACCTCCTAATTTTGCCAGAAGTATCTCCGATTGTGCCTGAAGAAAATGATGGGGGAGTAGGACTTTACATGGAGACTGCAGTTGGTGATGCTAGGTGAGTAAAATGTGGACAATAAGCAGGCCTTTCTTAGCATGTTAAAGGTGTGTTCAACGCAGATGAAAGAGCTAGGTAAAAGATTTTGTTATGGTTAAATAAGTTATAATCTTCACTGGAAGGAAATGATGCAGCACGTCTGAATGCATTTTAACCCAAGGATATGTTTATTGGTGTGTGTGTGTGTGTGTGTGTGTGTGTGTGTGTGTGAGAGAGAGAGAGAGAGAGAGAGAGAGAGAGAGAGACAGAGAGACAGAGAGACAGAGATATTGATTGGTTGTCTCCCATATGCACCCCAACCTTTTTGTGCACAGGAAGACACTCCAACCAACTGAGCCATCCAGCCAGGGCTGAATGCATTTTAAAAAAAATTTCTTTAATGATGAGAGAATTGTGCTTGGGAGCCAGGAGGCTGGGCACAGATGTGTTCAGTTGGACCTGTGCAGAAGGAAGAAGGCAGGGGCTCTCGGGAAGGGCTGTGGGCTTGCTTCAGTGAACACAGGGTTGGCTGTCAAGCAGACTGCTGGCTGGAAGGACCAAGGCATTTTGGCTGAACAGCAATAGTCCTGAGATTGAAAAATGGCTTCAAAGAACTTTAGCATTTCATTGTGGATCTTGGAGATTGATCCACCTGGGTGTGAATCCTGACGACTCCACCTCCTTTTATGGTCTTGAGCAGGCCAAACTCTGAGTCTGTTGCCTTGTCTGTAAATTGGCAATGCTAAGAACCCTTTAGGGATGTTGTGAGCATATGAGATGATGCATGTAACATATGGTAGGAAGAACTGGGTTAACTGTAGTTTATGGTATAGAGTCCTAGAAATGCAAATTGAAATATCTTACCCTAAACCTCTCCAAATGGCTCCTGAGAGCACCAGACAGAGAGGTGATGTGAAGTTTGTTGACACTATTTTGTTAAGCAGTGAGAGTGACTGGGAAATTTAAGATTAGCATGGCATCATTATATGCCCAACTACACTATTTTTCTTAAATCCCTGGTGTCAGTTTTGGAATCAGACAGCCTGGGGTCTAATACAGAGTCATCTGGGGAAACTTGGGCAGGTCATTTAACTGTGTTGTGTCTGTTTTCTCCTCTGTAAGAAAATAGGGATAAGAGTAGTACCTCGTTTACATGTAGTGGTGTCCTGGTGCTAAATCTTAACCAGTTCACAAGAGCCTTTAACATAGATCTTTTCCTGGTTCCCAGGTCATGTTGGTAGCTTGAAATCTACCAAGTATTTACACCATAGGAATTGGCAATCACTACAACCCAGGACTCCCCCTGCCCCCTACCCACAGGGTCAGTTGTTAAACATTTACCAGGACACAGCTACTTATAGAATTGTTGCAATGGTTCAGTGAGGGATGAATGCAATGGGCTTAGCATATTGCCTAGCACCTAAGTAAACGAGCATTCATGTGTATAAGTACAGCTGGATATTTGTACATTCATTCAATAATTTTTGCTTTAAATTTTTACTTTATTTAAAACATTTATATTTAGTAGGGCTACAATAATTTAAGTCTTTCCAGCCTCCTGCTTGTCTGGGGTTCCTGCCACCCCCAGCCCCACCCCTACAGTACAAGCAAAATTGTTTTTATCCTGTGGTCCTGCCCTGTGGCTCGAGTCTTCTGGACTGGTCTGACCTGTCTCTCGAATGAGGAGATAACTTGGAGTTATTCCAAGGGGCCACTTTCCAACACGAGGACTGGGAATTAGAGAACAGCTATTAAAACAACAAGAATGATGATTCACATGAAAAGAGAAAAGTAGAGGACAGGGACACTCAGAAATACCCTGGGCTCTGCATGCCTACTTTAAGTGACTATAAAAGTTCTTGGCTCAGAACAGGTACTGCATAAATATTTGTTGAATGATTAATAGATGTTGCTTTTTGCTTAAGCTAGCGTGCGTTTGCTTCCTCTGTTCTAGATTCTGAAGAATTCTAACAAGGCACATGGGTGCCATGCTTTGTCGAAATCTCAGTCACTAATGGTTAGGGAGAGCTGGCTCCACTCTGTGACCCAGAAGCCTCATGTTCCTCTGACGGCAGCCCTGTGGCGGGCAGAGTTAATACAAGAAGTCCTCTTCTCTGACGTCTAAATGTCTGCGCTATCTCAGTTGAAACAAATACATAGGTAGTAAAATGACTTTCCAGCTTTTGTTTTTGTGGGCTTTTTTAAACGTCATTTCTAAAAAACACTTGAGGAAGGAAATGAAAGAGAGAAAAATGACACAGTTCCAGGTAATACACTGGAAAAGAATTTTGTGCCACAAACAATGGCTTAGTTGGGAAGGGGCCTCTTTATATTTGGAGTGCACCAGGGTGATGAGAGGTTTAGTTGTTTTCAGGTCACTGTGAAGCACTGAATCTTTGGTGATCTCTGGAAAACCTTCTCAATGACTTGATATTATCTAGCTGTTCAGGGTCTCTGTTGTGAAAGTCATAAAAATATTGCCTAAGGAATGTGCTCAGGGTAAGTGGAAAGGACACTCTAGCAGGGGTGTCCAACCTTTTGGCGCCTCTGGGCCCCACTGGGAGAAGAAGAGTTGCCTTGGGCCGCACACTAAATACCCTGCGACACGTAGTCACCAAAAAAATCTCATAATGTTTTAAGTAAATTTCTGATTTTGTGTTGGGCCGCATTCACTGCCGTCCTGGGCTGCATGAGGGCCATGGGCCGCAGTTTGGACACTCCTGCTGAGAATGGGAATGATATGATCTCTGAGAGCTCAGGGCTTTTAAGGAATTTTGCAGGGAGATTGCAATATGAAATTCAACCTGTAAAGCATCAGGAAACAGGCCAGTACAACCCTACAGTATTTGTTGGAAATAAAAACACAGACACTTTGCTGTGGGCATCTGGAATGCTGCAAGTGTATTTTGCCTTGGAGATCAGCTTACATTAGTTCTCGAATCTTCCCTTCTAATTTCTTAGCATCAGCTCCACAAAATTCAAAAATCTGTTCACAAATACACAAAGGTGAAATATTTATTGGTTTAAATATTGCAAAAACGTTAAAGCGTTTAAGAGTTTTGTTCCTGCTTGTAAAATTATCCTCTGTTCATTTTCAACATCGACAAGATATTTTAAATACAAATATGCATTGGACACATTAAATTCATGGTGTTTTCATTGTTTGGTACCTTTTCAAAACTGTTTATGCTAGTGTTTTTCTAATTTTATACAATTTACCATGATATTCCTTTACACTAAGATTTAAAATATATAAAGTTGTTGAAAATGAGGAAACCCAGTCATTGAAATGTGTGAACTTTTATCCATTGGTATTCAGGGCTTTGTTAACTCATAGACACGAGTTCCTGAAGTCCAATGGCTTGTGATTGTCTGACTTTTGCCCAGGTGACAGCATTGCAATCAATTGCTTCTAAGCAGCACATTTTCTTCTCAGAATTTTACATTTCTGAATCAGGATGCCTTTCGTGGAGGATGGAATATTTTATTTGGAACACTTCTCAGTAGTGTATAAAATGACGGTGCATCTCTCAATGAGCATCTTATGTTTGATGAAATAGGAAAGTTAAAGACCTTACTATTCACTATCATTTTAGTGCCAATCGTCTGAGGCAGCTGGAAAGAAGGAACAGTGTGGGAAAACTGAGGCTGAGACTGGCTGAAGACTTGAGTTTCCAGTGAGGGAGATTTCAGCAGCCAAACATAGTGTTTGGACTTTGGGCCGGGGGTTGGACAAGCTTAGGAGTGACTTCCCTGCTCAGTGTGCAGCTGAGAAGGAGCGAGTCCCACATCGAATGGTTCTGCTTCCCCAGCATTTAGTCTGTGCGCTGCCTGTGTGCATCACGGTTCCTTCTGTTCCTTTAAAGTAAACCCCTGTGTTGTGACTCTGTCTCAATCCCATTTCACTTACCGGCTTGCCCAGGATTCCACTTCTATAGCAGCAAATTGCTCTTTTGATTCTTGAGAATAGGTTTACCTAAGTGTGGGTGCAGAATTTCATGATTTATCTGGGTTGTCTGGTTTATAGTCATCTCCTCTATAAAAAGTTCTCTTGGCCTTGGCCTTGACCACCTGGGTAGAAGGGTGTCAGCAAGAGTCTATGAGAGTCTCTCTTGCTTAACAGTCAGATGGCAGCTGGATGGTGGCTCTAGGCATGAAGAGAGTTTCATAATCCTCTGAGGCCAGAGCAGGTACCAAGAAGTGGAAGGAGTCCTGGCAATGACATAGGCAGGGCTTGGCCACCTGAATGACTGAACTAGTCAGGGAGCAGGAAAAAGATACTAAGCTTAGCTAAGTGACCAAAGTGCTAAGTCCATTGCCAGGAAGCCAGGGATGATGAAGAGGCAGCATGTCCCATAGGCTAGGAGTTGAGAGAGAGGGGAACACTTTTTAAATTTCTTTTCCCTTGGAGGCAGCAGGACTTCCTAGACAGCTCAAGCTGGTCTTAAAGGAGCTTCATCCTCTGTCTCGCACCAATGCTGGGCTAGGATGCAGAGTGGAAACCACAGTCTTATTCTGTCTTTCCCCACGGGAGCTGAAAGGCAGGTGTCCCTATGTCTGCAGTGGCACTATGTCTGCAGTCCTTGGTGGCTTCTGTCTTAGATTCCTGTCCTCTATTCCTCTGCTGCTGGAATTGCTCCACTCAAGTGAAGGAACGTGTAAAGCTGAGCAGAAGAGGGACACTGGCAAGGAAGGGATGGGAAGTTCTCAAGGCGTGTCTGCTCCCCATGACCACTGTCATGTAATTCTAGAGTCCCCTGGACCCCCTGCGGTCTATAAGAAGGTATTTTTTATATCCTTATGGGAATAACTTCAGTGGATCTGATTATGCCTGTTTATTTGAGGACCTCCCCTACCACCAAAGGGCATTGTGGAGCCAAAGAGAGTTTGGCTCCCTAAAGAAGGGCTTCTTCTTGTGGAGGAGACTGTTCCTCACGCAGGGATGGCACAGGCTTGGGGGCGGGGGTGATGAGAAATAGGAGGGCACAGCCCCAAGGCAGATTTCCAGGGAGGGGTGATTCCATGTCCATGGAGTTATGACACCTGTGCCGTGACACCAGGACAGCCACCAAGGGCAGCCAGAAGCCACAAGTGCAATAAGAGCCTTGGCTACGATGCAGTTGGACTCCTCTTCCCTTTAGATACATGTAGGCACCATCAGCCACCCTGTTGCCGGAGCCAGGAAACCAAGGCCACATTAAAAAAATTCATATACACTCAGACAATTGCACAAATCGAAAGCACACAGTTTGGAGAATCACTATAAAAGAGAGCACATCCATACAACCATATCTAGATAAAGATACCGAGCTTCACCGGTACCCAGATCCCTTCCTCCCAATCACTACCCTGTGCCCAAAGGCAACCACTAATCTGGGTTTATCATCATTGAGTATTCCAGTCTGTGTTTAAACTTTCATAAATGGAATTCTACAGTAGGTATTCCTCTGTGTCTGATTTCTTTCATCCAACATAGTGATATGTATCTGTATAAGTGGCAGCACATTCATTTTTCATGTTTTAAAAGCAATTATTTTGCTGCATGACTCTAACACAATTTATCCAGTCAGGCTAAGAACAATAGCGCTGCGGGGGACATCCATTCCCACATCTCTGCGGGGACAGCATTGAGGACATATGAACATGCATTTCGGTTGGGCTCTGTTGCGCCCCTGAAGGTGGGCTTGCTGAGGTCAGCTGTACCAGGAGATACCCGCCAGGCTTCCACGTGATGGCATGAGTTTACACTCTGCCGGCAGAGCACGTGTATTCTGGCTGCTCCACGGGCTCGACAGCATTTGGTTCTTCCAGTCCTTTTCATGTCAGCCATTCTGGGGGCTTTAGGTGGGATTAAATTCGTCACTGAACTCATCAACTTTCACCCGGACTTAAGCAACAGCTTCTAATTTGTTTTTGTCTCCAGTCTTGGGCCCCTTATGTTCCTTCTAACCCTTGAAGCTAACCACCCCCCCCCCCAAACCAACCAACCAACCAAACAAACAAAAAATACAATTCCAGGCATGCTGTCCTTCTTTGTAAAATTCTTCAATGTTTCTCCGTCACCATCAAGTCCAAGTCTCTTACACAGAGTTCTTGATTTTTGCCTTGTATACATACATCTATGCCACTCTTGACCATAAACTCTAGCAACATTTTCCAGTTAAATTCATTTAACAAATACTCAATCAGTCCCTACTATAAGCCAGAAAACCAGACAAAATCCCCTCATGAAGTTCATATTCTAGTGATAACTTAGTCATTTCATACTATTGTAATATTATGATTAAACAATTCCTGACACACAGCCATGCTATTTTATTATATCTTTGCTTCTTCCCATTTTTCCCACTTGCTAATCCTGACCATCCTCAAGATTTAACTCGTGAAGCCTGCCCTGAAGTCTTCTCTGTGATCTCACAGTACCCTGTGCATTCCACTATAAAGAGATGATTTTATCATCTTTCTTCCCTATTAGTCCAAGGATGGGAACTGTACCTTGTTCCTTCCTCTATATTTTTAGTTTCTAGCCCAGAACCTTGCACCTAGGTGCTCTGTGAATAGCTTAAGGCCTGAAGTGAGTCGAGTGAAGCTGATGTCTTGTCACTGAAGTACGGGTCGGAGACTCTGGGTAGTGCTTAGTCTCAGGCGCTAGAAGGCACACGCTCCTCATACTGGGACCTATGTTAGGCTCTCCCTGCCCAGTGGGCCAAAAGCAAATGTTGCATTTGTGTCTCCTGTCTTGCACGGGCGTTGCATACAGGAGCTTGATAAATGCAGTTAATGAAGGAAGAGCAGCTTACTGATAAGAGCTTATTTCATACGTAGCTTTTTTTTTTTTTTTTTAAGAGAAAATGGATGCAAGGCCACTAACCCATTCACTCTGCCTAAAATGTTTTCTCATTTTAACCTGAATGTTTGGCTGTGTCTCTCAAAGGCATCCTCTGCTCTGAGGCATTGGAGACCAATACTGACTTCTCTCTTCTCAATGCCTTCCCTTCCCACAGACCGCTGGCCCTCTGCTAAGGATTGCTAATGACATGTCTAAGCTCCAGGTCACGGAGACCATGGGGATACAGGGAGGCTGTCTCTGCATAACAGAAACAGCCATGTTCAACAGTCAGTTTTTTTAAAAAAAGGTTTTTTACTCATTTTCAAATATATGTAAAAATAGGCTAATGAAGTGAACTTCCCCCACTTACCTATCCAGCTACAACCAGAGGCAGTGTTTTTTAAATCCTCTATGAAAGTCTATTCCTGTTACTGGGAAAGTGCAATGAGGCTGGAAACAGTGGTCCCTTCCTAACAAACGGACTTCAGAGTGTAAGTTCAGGTGTCTGACAAATGCCGCAGTCACAGAATAATCATAAAATCTCTTGCAGTTGATATGCAATGTGGTTGAGTGAATACTAACGTTATATTTGAACCAGTGAATGAAAGCTCAAAAAAATTTTCAGACACCTGTGCTGAGTTAAAAACAATTACAACAACAAAATTCTGAAAGCAACAGCAACAGGAACAGTACAAAAAAAAAAAAAAAAAAAAAAAAAAAAAAAAAAAAAAAAAAAAAAAAAAAAAAAAAAAAAAAAAAAAAAAAAAAAAAAAAAAAAAAAAAAAAAAAAAGAAAGAAAGAAAGAAAGAAAGAAAGAAAGAAATCTTAACCCACCAACCAACACAAGACATTTTGGGGGGATGTTTGCATGCACAGTAGAAATGTTTGTGTGTACAGTACAATCTTGTCATTTGTGATAGTATGATGCTCTTTTTCTTTAGGAAGGGTTTATTTACTAAGGCAGTGAGTCTCACGACTAAGATGGAAAGGATATGTCTAACAAGAAAACTTTTAAAAGTACTTTGGCCTTCTATTGGGAGGTGGACGGTGTTAGGACTGTCTGTTTCCATCGTGGCCGTTTCTCTGGCTCCCGCAGACCCACCCCTCCCCAGAACCGTCTGCATCCCAGTGCAGGTGTTTGCACACTTCCCCTTTGACTTTCACAACACCCAGGCCGGGCCTTGCAGCACAGGTCAGCAGCTCAGTTAAGGTTTTTTTGGAGTTGAGCAAAAGCAAACCAAGAAGTCAGGGGCTCTTTGAAACAGTGTTTCAAAAAGCTTGAAATTTTATGGGTGTGAATTCAAGAACAAGGCATGTAAAAGCAATCTATTATCTCATTTTCTTCTGAATCTGTACTGGCCTTTTTCTCAACCAATTACGATAGTGAGATTTCAGTAAATTACTAACTTACTTTCACTTTGAAACTCTGCCTACGTATGTTTATGAGAACCTTCGTGGCATAAACACTGACTGAAGTGCTTTTCTCCTGTGTTAGAGATTGACACACTGTTTGGCAAAGGGGCTGAAAATATCTATTTTAGTCTTTGCAGCCCATGTGGTCTCTGTCGAAACTACTCAAATCTGCTATTATAGTGCGAAAGTAGCCACAGACTCTGCGTAAACAAATGGGTACGGTTGTGTTCCAGTGACACCTTTTTTACAAAAACTGGTGGAGGCTTAGATTTGGCCCTTGGGCCATAGTTTGCCAACCCTTATTCTCTGCCAGCAGCTGAAGCTGCTGAGGACACACGCGAAGCTGCCTGAGAGCCGGTTAGTAACTCAGTAGGTATGGCTCTCGGGTGAAGGGAAGAGGAGGCGTGGCTGCAGTGCGGGAATTCATTCTGAGCTGCGCTAGAACAGGAAAAGTAATTTTGGACTCCGGCTGGAGGAGATGTCATTTTGCCCGTCACCAGACGTACGGGATGGAGTGTGGGAATGGCTTCGGGGCCTTTTCCTTCGGTGGCAAAACTCCTCTCGTTTCCCCTGGAAAATCTGCTCAACTCTGAAGTGCTGGGAAAGGGCTTGTCTTTCCCTCCCTGACTTTCTTCCAAGTTGTAGATCCCTTCCCTGACTTCTGTCCAAGTTCAGAGGCGAGCGTATCAGTTAAACCGAGATGAAGGAAAGAGCTCCTTGTCTATCTTCTCCCTTTTGGGGGATATTCTGCTGAAGAGGTAGGTCTGCTCTCTTCCCAGTGTTCTGGAAAACACATCCAACGTGGGCCTAAGTTCTATTTTCTACAGATAGGTCTCGAAGCCTCTCACCCTCTGACCTCACTTTTGGGGATCAATAGTTGTGAAAAGCAGCAATATCACCTTCATCTGGTGGGTAAATTTTTCTTCTGCTGCCCCAAACCTCCCATAGATGAGTCATCTGAAAGTCAATTTTCAAGGGATAGAGTAGGAAGTCTGTTGATGTGGGTACAAGCCATGCCCTTTAATTAGCACTCCTTGGCACATCTTTTACTTAAAATACAGGTGATATTTTATTTTCTGCTTCATATCATGTAAGAAAAGAGTTAACAGAGCAGATCTGGCAGCTTGCTCCTTGCATGTCTCCAAGAGAACCATGATAGAACTTTCACCAATGACTCAGAAAATGTGGCCCTCTGAGTTTTCTTTGTGTTAGAGATTGGTGTTTTAGTATATGAGGTATGTCCAGAAAAAGTCCAACCGTTGTTCATATAATAAGAATGGTTTGTGCACTGATGTCACCTGGCAGCCAAGGAGAGTGGACTGGACTGTGCATGTGTAAACAATGACAACTTCACTGTACTGGTCAGTGGGGGCGGTAGACATCGTTGAGTGAACATGTGTTCTGTGTGGCCATCACATTCAAAATGACTGAGCAAGTGGAGCAATGAATCTTCATCAAATTTTGTGTGAGGTGTGAGCATTCTTCTGTGGAAACTATTTGGGTAATTCTGAAGGCTGCAGCTATGGGCAGCTGGTGATTGACAGCTTCATCACCACAACACACCTGCTCATGCGCCATGTCTCATGAAGCGTTTTACGGCAAAAGATCAAGTCACCCAGGTCACTCAGCTCCCCCTCACAGCCCAGATTTGGTGTCCTTTCACTTCTGGCTTTTCCCAAAACTAAAATCAGCTTTGAGAGGGAAGAGATTTCAGACTGTTGATGAGATTCAGGAAAATACAATGGAGCAGCTGAGGGTGACTGGAAGAACTGTGTGAGGTCCCAAGATGCCTACTTTGATGGAGACTGAGGCATCATTGTCCTACATACAATGTTTCCCATATCTTCTTCAATAAATATCTCTATTTCTTACATTACATAGCTTGATACCTCCTGGACAGACCTGGTATCAGTTTGGAGTGAAGGACCACTACTCAATGGCTTGTCAAGTTGCTTTGTGTAAACATTAATATCGATCATGTGTACCTGGCTTTGTTTTGGGGGTCCTGAGTTTCCACCATCATGGCTAGCCATGGAGCAACGGCTGCCTCGCACGACAGGTCTGTGTGACCAGTCCCCACATGAAGTCCTCAGACCCTGAGACTCAAAAGAAGATCCCTCAGGTAGAGACATTGTGCACATGCCTCTAAAATTCATTGCTAGAGAGAATATTTGTGTATGTCCATGGACAAGAAAGAACATCAGGAGTCTGTGCTGAACCTCTCCGGACTCTGGACTCCGTCAGTGCACATCTGTTTCCTGCTATTTTAACTCTCTGTTCTTTGCTGTGATAAATCTTAGCTATGAGTACAGGCTGCCATTGAGTCTTATAAGTCTTCCTGGAGGATCACCCATTTTTCAACAATTTAAAATTCAGAGAACAATGGGGCTTGGACTAGGATGTAAATTTAAGGGGTGCCAGAAACTCAGGATTCAAGATAAATAATATTCTAGCACACATTTTTAAGAGTATTAAACATTAATGCAAAAATCCATAATAAACACAACATGAAACATTCACGTAAAGCCAGGGTTCCTTCCACCTTATACTCGCAATACCCTGCCTCGCTTGCCTCACCCTAATCCCTGCCCTGGAGAAAAGAGGTGCCCAAGTAATTGCTGCCTTTCAGTTGCTGAAGCCCAGAGCAGTACCTGTGGCAATGGCGTCAAGGTTGCTACATGGCGATAAACGGTTGCTGCATTTTCCCTCCGTCTCACTCAGTTCTTGCGTCCTCCAGTCAATTCATCTTTCCCCATGTATCAGCTGCTTATGGGCTGATATGCAACCGCTTTCAGGATCTGCACCCTTTGGTACCCTGAAGCCCGTGTGAGGGTTCTTATGTTCTCTTCTCATGCAGAACCCTTCGTGTCTAAAACAATTCTTACCAGGTTGGATGTCGTTGGGTACGTAATTCCTCCATGCTAGGATGACTTACTTTAGATGGATATTATAGTTATTCAAGGAGCTTTAGGGATTTCTCATAACCATTACTTCTAAAGTTCTATTTATTTCTGCGTTTTCAGGAAAATCGGTATACACGTAGATCCTGGGGCTCTACTGGCAGCTACATTTTGCAGCATGTGCCAAGCCCAGCGCTAGGGCACCTTATATACATTTTCATGACAATCATTCAAATACATGTGATACAGTCCCCATTTCACAGAGCAGGCAACTGAGCCTCAGGGTGGTTAAAACACGTTTCCAAGGTCACTCACTAATAGGAGGCAGCCCTGGGGTCCAACCTACAGCTGTCCGACTCCAAGGATGGCAGAAATTAGCTACGGACGCTATTTTTAGAGGGTGGGTCAAACACTATTTTTTATGAACTTGAACAGTGAGCATTCGGGAAGGTGATTTTTCAGGGGCCACCATCTTCTTCACTTCCATTGTCTCACCTATTGTCCCTGCCTGACCCTTGAGGACACCGAGTTTGTGACCCCTGCTTCCAAAACTGTCTTCTTTTTAGTACACACTGTTGCTGCCTACTTGGAATTCTTCTCCCCTCTGTACCTATGTTAAGCAGGGTGCTTGCTAGAAATGACTTCTAAGACTTCAGCAAAACCTTGTGCTCTACAAGCATAAAAGGCAAAGTTTCCTCTCAATACGAGAGCTCAGTTCTTCTGAATCATTCATTTGTGAATAATCCATGTGTTACTTATCTACGTACCCACATGCCATCGCTCTTATGAGAAGACTGAAGTGCATTTTATTCTATCAAAGAACAAAAGGTGGAACCGACTGTTGACATGGCCCATATTTAAGCAGTTGGTCAAGGCTTGCTGTGTCTTTGTTGCTCTACCTTCCCCTCTTCCATGGACATCTACCAACTCTGATGTGGAACCAAAGGTATTATCCAAGGGAATCTCTTGATTGGCTTCAGAGGCTCATCGTATGCACAGGTCAGGATAGGTGCACATGTGCATTTTGCTGGAGAGAGCTCATAGTCTTTACAGGCTTTTAAGTGGGTCTATAAACCAAATTTGTGAACTACTTATAATAGAATAAATATTCTGGTAACAAAAGCCAGCCAACATTCTGAATGCCCCACCTGGAACATACCAGAGGAATGCACTATTTTTTAAAAACCATCATTAACGTTACTGGAACATAATGTGATGTCTCAGATGAAAACACTGAGAAATACAGCAGGAAGGAACAAACCCACCTTATTTATTGACTGTAATTGGCTTTGGCTGTTTTGTGCCCTAAAGTTGTAGGACAACAACAGCTGTTGTTCACAGGGCATCCCTGCCAGATGTGTAGCCAACTTCTGGATGAAAACTTCTAGCACCCGGGAATGCCCATTGTACACCATGGCCCTGCATCATTGTTATAATGGCTTAATTTATTTTAGTTTTTTTTTATTTTGTTTATATTCTATACATCTTGAAAATATTTGAAATGAGCTAGAATCAAGAGCAAGACAGAATAACAAAACCTTGAAAGCATGAGGCCATGTGGGGGTGGTAGTCAGGGAATGCCTGGAAACTGGCTAAGGGAGGCACCAATGTTTGAGTAGCAGAAGGAATCCTGAGATTCTTGGCAGCAATGGAAAAAGATGAAAACCAAGGATTCCCTAAGTCTCCTGATTGAATGCAAGGGAGCAAATCATATTTTCAAGGGAGGCAAATATTGTCCAAAGTCTATGTTCTAGGAGGAATTACCATAAGGCTTTTTGTACACTGTGCTTTTAAAAAAGGCCTAATGGACTATGACTCTGCCAGTGAATGGAAGCCTGGAACAGAACAGAGAGAATTCAATCAAGATGCAGGGGATGGAATGGATTTAGAAGGAGAAAGCATCCTTGTGTCTGAGGCAGGCGAGAAGAAGATAACAAAAGATGCCACAAAGAACTTGACATGCAGGTGGGGGAGGCTGAGGGTGCGTATGTTAAATAGCTTCAATCTTCAAGTAAAAACTCAAGAGAGGGAACAGGTAGTTTTATTGTTTGGGAAACATTATTTAACTCTATTGCTCAAGTGTTGTAAAACTTGTATACATTTGTATGAGAATTTCATCATGTCCTTTTTTTGGTAAGATTCTTTCTGAATGGTTTACCCCAGATAGAGATAATAGTGGGGTATTTCTTATGTATTTGGACTCCTCAGGTGGTCTGAATGGGGAAATTTATTATCACTCATGCATTTTCTAACTCCTTGCCAATATGTAAAGCTCAGAAGTAAGAGTTACATTGCTAAGTATTAAAAATAAATGCAGTTGTTTAATCCATCCAGGGTACTCCAATCTTTTTTTTCTTTTTTAGATTCTGATGGTTCTACAATCTATTTCAACTTTGCCAGTTTATCATGGCAACGTACCTTTTGGGCTTGCTTGAACATCTGAAATGTAGGTATTACTCTGATGTGACAAGTTTGGGCCAACTCCTGGGAAAGAAAAGAAATGGCATGCAGTCAAAATTTGGTAGCCTTTTTCGTACCAAGCATGGACTCTGGTGACTTCTCAGAAGGCCTATCTCAAAAAGCTCAGGGACAGCTGACATTTTTAAGATTCTCCTACCAAGAACGTTCTAACATATCCCCACAGCTTCCAGGGGTGTTACAATAGAAAGTGACTGCTCCCAGCATTCCGAGCTTTCTCACCCCAGAGCTCGAGATGAGGGCTGGGGGAGGGAGGCCGAAACAGAATGCGTTAAATGACTAAATGAGCTCTGTTTAAAAGAACCAGAAAAAGATCGTAGAGGGACCTAGTAGAAGCCACGATGGAGAGAGAACATTGGGGGGGGGGGAGAAAGAAGAGTAAAGGTATCTTTATAACTTGCACTTCTTGCACTTGAGCTATGGAATGACATAACGGTCTACCATTTTAAGGAAGGCTTACATGTTTCTTTTTTTAAGCCTACTCCTCTTCACAGCCCAGCTTTGTAAAAAATTTGGAGCAAGAAAAAAGAAAGAAAAATGTCAACATTTCAGTTGTTTTAATCTAGTACAATCTGCTTTCAATAGCAGTTTTTGTTTATCTTGTTTAGAGTTAAAAGAAGATGGCCCACAGGATCAACAGAACTGGGCTTTTCTCTGTGATATACTTACCACTCATGGTACTAAATCTCTCCCCTGCTACTACCACACTCCCCACACACACTCACACACATGTGCACACACACGTTAAATTACAATTTCCATGATAACAGCAATGACAACGAGTAATAAATAAATTACTATCTGGAAAGAAAACTGTGCATTTTGTTTAACCTTAAAAGCCAAAGAGCTACAATTAAAAAGGCAAACAATAATGTGTTAGCGAAGATGTGGAGAAATCAGATGCTCATACATTGCTGGTGGGGTTGCAAAACAGTTCAGCCGCTTTGGAAAATGGTTTGTCAGTTCCTTAAAAACTTAAACATAGAGTAACCATGTGACCCAACAATTCCACTCCTAGATATATACCCACGAGAGAAGAAAACATATTAAAGAGCAGAATGGGTGAATCACAAGTTCTTTTGCTGTTCTAAAGCTCAAATTCTGATGTTTGCATAGGTCAGTACTCATTGTTACTTCTCCTCATTACAAATAAGACAAATGTTAGGAAGAATAATTCTGTAGTCACACTGTGTGTATAATAAGGCACAATTTGAGGACTTGTGGCTGATTATTTTTGGTGGGTGAGATAAGAAAGAAAGGCTCTAGGGACATGAAAGAAAGATTTTCTGGAATTTGTTGTGATGTTTAAAAAAACCCTACCAAAAAAAAAAAAAGAAAAGAAAAGAAAATCAGCAAGGGGTAAGAAAGATAGATTAAAATGTCTGCAATGTACTGAGTTAGAAATTGACTGATAATCTATCACAGGGGTGAAATTCACTTTTCATCTTGAGCCCAGCTCCAACCAAGTGGTGTCGTCTGCCTCCAGCAACTCTGCTGATCAGGTTTCTGGGGCAGAGTCCAGGGTGAGTAAGTGGTGAAGAATGTAGTGATTGATAAGTGAAGCCTTGCCTTCGTACAATGGGGGAGGGCTGGCAGGAGAGACGCACGTTTGCTGTTTGTTTTTTTTTTTTTTTTTAATTTTGTAAGTAATACAAAACACACCAGAGCATATGAGGAAGTTTACAACAGTTTATCACAAAGAACTTTGAAATTCAGCTTGACTTTAAGTTGACGATAATCACTCACTGAGACAGTGCTCTCAGTGAAGTTACATTCAGATTTTACATGCCTACATGGAAACATTTAAAACTCTTACCCGAGAATCGTCGATATCCACGTTAGCAAACATTACATTTTGGTATTGCAGAGACATTGCCTTGAAAAAGAAAAGCAGAAAAATTCCCTTTTAGCTTAGTGTTAATATTAAATTACACACCAGAAGTGTCTTTTTTTTTTGGCAAAAGCAAGAAATGAACAAATGTCCAAGACAGCAAAGCATCATTCTGGCCTTTCACTGCTGCCTAGAACCTGAAGCACCAAAGTATTTCAATGCCAAGGTCAAGTTATAGTCAACAGCAGAACCAGAGTCTTAAGAACTGAACCGAACCGAAGATTAGAGTTTCAAAGTTGGGAAAGGACACAAAGCAAAAGAATAATGAAGAGTATGTGGTGGACCTAGACTTACCTGGTGAGATGGAGGGAGAGAGCGAGCAGCTTTTTCTGGGGGCAGAGTCTGTTTTCAGTGGTCTGAAAAACACAGACCTCTGAACCAAATACCAGACGCTGCCTTGCCTTTCCTCTTGCCAGGCTTTTTGAAGTGGTGATGCTGCGGGTGGTGGACGGCTGTGACAGCTGAGGTGTTGGAAAATAGCTGTGCCGACCATTCGCCTAAGTGCTTTCTCCCCCACTGCCATCCCCTGTGCTTTACCATGCACTGCACTGCGATCTTTGCCAGCTGTCTTCCAATTAGGTTCTGCCAATGGGAAGCATTTGCAGAAAAATGGAAGGTGAGAGGCAGAAAAACCACATTCTCTCCTTCTGTTTTGTTCTGTGTCATGAGCAAACATTTCACGATATAGTCTTTCCTATAAGTCAGCCCTCAACTCCGCCCCATCCCCCCCACTCCGCCCCCTTCAGGTTGTCTGACCCAGGCCTTAGGCACCGAAAGCGTCAGGCCACTTATATGCCAGGAGCTGCACAGGTAACGCTGACACCAAGGAAAAACAGTGAGTCAAACACAGGTGACTATGCTCTTCACTCAGCTTTTGTTAAGGCAGATTCGATCCAAACCTGTAATGACCTAATAACACTAATAATCACTCTAGTAATAACATCACAGAAGAGAACTGAAGGAATGAATCCCAAGAGCCCGGATCAGAGCCTAGGTCCGGGAAGCAGCGGTCACCGTCTTGCAAGGCAGAGTCTGCAGTGGCTGCAGACTCAGCAAGGGCGGGGTTGGTCAGGGCAGCAGCTTGCCCGTTCTCTCCCTCTCAGCTGTCGCAGCTGTCCGTTTGAAGGCCTCTGCTTGCATGGTGTTGCAGCAGGTGACGCTCCATCAGCCTTTGATGAATAAATGTCTTGCGCCACCAGCATATACACACGCTGGATACGTCACCCCACTGCGCATGCTCTGAGAGCGGGGTGTTACCCCTTGGATAAGCACATGCTTTTTCCCACATTGTACTGCGCCTGCTCCAGGGGTGGCACTACCCGCTGAGTCGTTGCTTTACTGCACATGCGCTAAACATGGCTTCTTAGATGACAGGACAGTCACCGTCTTAGTTTAGCCCTGCTTTCCACATTCCGGAAGCATTTTTGGCAGCGGCTGTGACAACGGTGTTAGTGATCGGTGGGGTGGGGCATAGTGGACACAGCAGCAGGGACAGCCTGTAACTCTCAGCTCCTGCTTTTGCTTTGGTTTTTTCCGGACAGCTGTGTTCATACTTTAAGGACACCTAATAGCATTTTGACTTGTTTGCTTTAACATCATATTTCAAGCATATCCAGTGACCTATTTCAAACGCGACCTCTCTCTGATCGTGTTGTAAGGCAGGGTTCCCCAGCCCCTGGGCTGCGCAGCGGTATGGGTCACGGCTTGTTGCAAATGGGGGCTGCACAGCAGGAGGTGAGTGGCAGGCCAGTGAATGAAACTTCCCGGTATTACCTCCTGAGCTCCGCCTCCTGTTCCCATCCCAGTGGAAAAATTGTCTTCTACGAAACCCGTCCCTGGTGTGCAAGAGGTTGGAGACCGCCGGTATAAGGTATGCTGAGCTTGGCCAAGGGCAGGCAGTAAAGAGATGGGGCCGTCATTGAGAGCTGCGCCCACGGAGAGGAAGGAAGACTGGAGCGGGCTGAGTAGTGGAGACGAGCACAGTTCTTTTGGAGGGTTCTCTCCAGTTGTTTGTCCATGGATTGTGACCGAAGTGGGAGTTCCTTCTTTTTAAAATTTTTTTTTTAATTTTTTAATTTTTAAAAAAATTTATTTTAATTGTTCTTGTACAGTTTTCTGTCTCTATGAGCCTTCTTTAGAGGCTCATAAAGATGATGAAATTGGGGGACAATTCTCAGATAATAGCCACAAAGGCCTTTGGAGTTTTAGAGTACTTTTCAGATAAGAAAGTTGTTGATTTTGATTGGCAGCATCTCGATGCCTGGCAGGAAAATGGTGTCACCCAACAATTTGAGGGCAAATGACTTGCTCTTTTCAAGTTTGAAAATATATGGGTGTTCACCTTGTAGCAGTCATGGCAATGGGTTTGACCTGTGTGGACACCTAATTCCTAGGATCAGTTCTATTTATGAAGTTTTCAGAGCCTCCAAGTCTGTCAGGAAATGCACAGGTATGTGGCAGTTTTCAGTTTTCTGTCAAGTAGTAGTCAGAAGACATGGCAGAGGGATGATTCTTTGCTAGGTTGGCGTTCTCGTACGGGCATTGCCCTCCTTCACCATTTCCACCCCACCCACCCAATACCTCTCTCCCGAGCCCCTAACAACAGCTCTTCCTTCTGCTCTGTTCTTCCTCATATTTAATGTTACTTTTGGGTCACCTATTCTGTTGATTTTAACTCCAAAATGTCTCCTGAATTTGGCCTTCCTTTTTCCTCCCAGAAACCACCAAATCTCCAAAATAGAGATTATTGTTCAGCTTGGGTTACTTGCCTTCAGTCTTTCCAACCCATTCTTAAGCAACAGTCCTCAAAGTGTTTTCTAAAACCCACATTTGATCATGGCAAAAGCCTTTTTAAAATTCTTCCGACTGTACAGCAACTTAAGTTATTACACAAGGTCCTTCTTGATCTGGCCTCAGCTTCCTTTCTGAAGCTCCTTTGTGTACACTGTAAGTTAGCCTCAAAGACTACCTGTCTTCCCATGATCACACCATGCAATTTCTCAACAAATATAACCTTTCCCTTTCCAGAAATGCTCTTTCTGGGGGTCTGCATGCCTGGTGGTCCTGTCAGCCCAGGGTCAACAAACTATGCCCGTAAACCAAAGCCAGCTCTCCTCCTGGTCTTGTAAGTAGCATTTTATTGAAACACAGCTTATCCATTCATTTGTGTATTGCCATTGGCTGCTTCTGTGTTACAACAGCAAAGCTGAGCAGTTATGACAGAGACCATATGGCCTGCAAAGCTGAAAATATTGATTTTCTAGTGTTTTACAGAAAACATTTGCAACTCCTGCTCTTGGTCATCAAATGGGACTGTGGAATTTACTTAATAAAGTTTTAAATGACTTCTTAAAAACCACACTTCCTTATAATTCACCTTGTTTTTGTTGCAATGCATCCTTTAGCAGAGATGCTATGGGTTGTAAACTTACAGTTTTTGAGTGTCTAAAATATCTTGAGTTCTTCTTCTTCCTCGAGTAAAGGAAGTCCTGCTTCCTTTAACCTAACTTCCATTCCACCTTCCTTCAGAGTCTAGAAAGGACAAAAGGTGAAGAGTCCTTGGACTTCCCTGGAGCTGGAGTTCTGGATGAAAAGTGGTTTTACCAGGGAGATGCATGCAGGCAGGACTTGGAGGGCAGCAGAAGACAGAAGGTACTTTCTGTTTGCTTTGGATGTTCCTGCTAGAAAGCAGGGCTGTAAGTATCAGAAGGCGGTTGTGCTGGAGGCCGCAGCTGCCAGACTCACATCCAGTGCTGCCCATTGGCTCCCTGCAGTCCACAGGCGGCTGTGGCAGCGGTAGCTTCCTGACTCCCCGATTGCTGCCCTGTGGGGTTTTTTTCTTCCAGTGGTGGCTCCCATCTTCCTGTTTTTTATTACGGCAAAGTTAGAATCCCTGTAGGTGGGTCTGTGGTGTTTGGAAAGAGTTCATGGCCTGCCAGTCCAGGGCCCATTCATCCAGTCTTTCGGTGATTTTGTAAGCATTAAACTTCTTGCATGAAAATCCTGTCTGATTTGGTTTTTGTTTCCTACTTTGATCTCTGATTGATAATAGACCCAGAGGAAGTAAAGTATTTTCTCCAATCCCCTTATGTACTGTGAGTTTTTAAAATATTACACACAATACATGAATACAACCTCTTGTAAAAGTTCAAACGTTTTAAGAAAAACAGAGCAAAACACAAACTTCTCCCAGTCACAATCTTCCCTCAATTTTTACTCCTTTTCACAGAAAAAACTTTGATATGCATCCTCTGCTCCCTTTTCTCTGCGTATATGTGTATATGTGTGTGTCTGTGTATATTCATATACATATGTGTGTATTTTAAATAAATGGAACCGTACCTATAAATTTTCTTCTACTGTGCTCTTTATACTTAGTACTGTGCTATCTTCAAGACATATGAGTCTACTTGATCCTTTTCAACATCTGAACAGTATTTCATAGTGTGGATGCACCAAAATTTATTTAAAAACTATGTTTGCATTAGTCAGACTCCAAGAGAAAACAGATGGCACATTCAAATTAGGGTAATTCAGGAAGGTTTATTTCCACTGTGACTTACAATAAAGAAAGAGGTAGGAGAGTCTGGGGGAGCCTGGATGTAGCAGCAAAGCTGTTACTACCCTTAAGGCCCGGAGGTATGAAGGGAGAGGTAACCGAGCCTTCGGTTTCATTGTGTTTTATGAAATGCCTCTGGCTGGCTGTTGGAATTTGATCAGCTTTGGCTCTGTAACAAGTGTGTATATTTATACTCCTGAAGCTGAACTTTGGAGATTCTCATAAAGTTTTGAGTGTCCGAATAGAGGGGCTTGTCAGATATTTTAATGTTGCATCTCCATATTCCAAGAATTTTAGGCACAGAATGGATGTTCATATGTCATGTAGCCAATTTCTCTATTTGAATCTAAGTTCATTTTAAATTAAATGTCAAAGGTTGTAACTGTGGATAGAATTAACTCAGGTTGATTCAAGAGATCAAGTCAAAAAAGTTGAAATGCTAAAAACGTCACTGAAAAATAAACCAGATTATTTCCACTTGTGTAGAGAAATGAAAACTTGTTTATGTTTGAAGAACTAGATTCCACAAACTTGACTGTAAATGCAAAACTTCTGTACTTAAGGAAAAATGAGAAGAAAATGCCCTGAAGTTTTTTTTCTGCAGCATGTTATACTGAAAATTAAAAAGTAAAATGGTGGAAACTTTTAAAATGGGGCAATAGAAAAATTAAATAGATAAAAACATTGTATAGGCATTAAAATTATAATCTGAAGACCTACAAAAACTTGAACAAATGTATATGTGGAAAAAATCTGAATATAAATGTGTGGTTATAGTCTACTAAGTAGAATATTTTATTAAACTATTTTATAAAGTAGATCAAAGATACAAAAGGACTATGTAAGAGGGTTGAGGAATTAGGGGTAGTTTATTCTTTTATATTACAGTTAAAACCAAAATTCCAAGTTTATCTGGAATCTATTCCAATATTTAGAAGTGCTGAACTCAGGAACTTTGGTAAAATGTCCTTATTATGAATAATCCACTCATACAATTGCCTTCTTTTGTACATTTTGATGTTCCTTGCAGAATTATCCATAGACAAATAGTCTTCATCTTCTGGTGTGTGTACTAATTAATTTGATCTTGGTATATTACATTCAGGCTAATCAAGATATTTCAAAAACTATGACTCCATAATGGCTCATAAGTGCCCAACTTTTAAGATTTTCCTGTGAAAAATATTTGGGGACTTTAAATTCCTTCTAAAATTATACAACAGAGACTGGTGATACTTACATGAACAAGAGGGCAAATCCTTTTGCAAGGACCACACCATTTTGCTGAAAATTCAACCACCACAAGTTTGCATCCGGCAGTTTTCAGAAATGTTTTGAATTCGTCCTGAAACCAGAATATAAATGAGGAAATGTGCACAATCACGGAAACTCACAAAGTTTTGCAAAGAATAAAATGATAGGTTAGTTCTTCCAAACCTCACCCACGTTCCCCATCTCATTGTTCTCCTGGTGGCCCAAACTTTCCCAAATGTCCCTGAGGTCATATATGTTTATTTCTTAAGTACATGTGATGATAAATCACCGCCCCCCCCAAATTAGGAGCCTATTTACCAAATGATTGTTGGTCATGTTTCTTTACCTCTGGGGAGAAACTGAGATTGGCCAGTGAGAGATGAAGGGTGGAGTGGGGAGGGTGAACTGTTGTTTAACGTGAACATCTGTATTTGAGTTTTCAAACAAGGACCTAAACATGCATAAATAGTGAAATTTAAAAGGAGAGGAAAGAATCTAACACCTTGAATCACTTGTTTTGTTTAGTTTTGGGGAAGTGATCATTATTAAGCTATCACGCAAACCATATGTTTAAGGATTTGACACGCTTCCTGCTGAATGTCTTCAGTAAATTTTCCACCAACTGTTCATATCATCTAAGTAAAATAAGGTTTCCCTTCCCAGGACCTCATGCCACTGTATCTATAATTGTTTGCTGTATCAATAGTGACTGTCGGCGCTTGGTTTATCTCCCTATCAAGCCCCTATGGAACTCACCCCGACTCACTCCTGTTAACTACATGGAACCTCCATGGTGATCATGGAATGTCTGGTTAGTGAATGGATGATGTGCTAATATCTAGTGTTCTGGTCAAGATTTAGTCTTCCCTTTCTGACCGGAATTGTAATAATAGTGGTTAACTTACTTTGTGCCTGGTATTCTCTCTCTCAGTCTTTGAAACCACTCTATGGAGTGGGTATTATTAGCATTAATTATTAGCATTATCTCCATTTTACAGATGAAAAAAGAAAATTGATAAATTTTCTCATGGTCAACCAGCTGGTGAGTGGTGTATTGGTTGCATATCTAGGCAGCCTGACTCCAGGGTCCATTTTCTTCAATTGCTACACAAAGTTTCTCTGAAGTTCTTTTTATCACTGGGGCTCAGTCTCCCTCTCATGGGCCCTAACTGTATCATGAGCTCATCCCTGGACCAATCATTAAGACAGGGGGACAGGATCACCGATCAGATTAAGTCAAGCAGGGCCTACTACTGGAATTAGGGAAGTGGTAGATTCCACCCAAAGGGCTGCTGCTCTGCGCTAGGGGAGTCTTGACATGCTCATTGCCATTTGGTTTAGTTTCAAGCCGGTGAAGCTGATGGCTCAAAAAAGATATACTTTGCTCCTTTACCAATTTTCCTCTTGGAAAACGATTTTCAACTGGTGCGCCGCAAGAATTTTTAAAACATGCAATACCCGACTCTTTAGTCAGGGGCACTGGCCCCTTTCATTTCTCAGATTGTCAGATAAAAAAAAAAATGACAACAGCCAACACAGCAATAGCTGACTGGTGTGAATGAATCAAAATCATACCTAGTTTTGTCAGATAGGCAAAAAATATACTTTTTTGGTGTGATGCAGAACTTGAGTGATTAGTTTATGTGAGCCAGGAGATGAAAACGAGTTGAAAATCACTGCTCTAGGATATGGGACAATTAACTTGTCAGAGAGCCACGCCAAGCCTCTATTTCTCAATATCCTCCACCTCTCGGCAGTTGGTAGAGTGTAAATTGGCGTAGTTGGACCGACGACGTGGACTTGGCTAATTCTCCGAAGGGAATACCCCCACAGTGTATTTACTGATTCAGTATGCACCTGCTGGGGCCTGCTCCAAGCCAGGTACTGGACACACTGCTGCAAAGCAGCTGTGGGCAGAAAAACAGACAGAACATTCCCTGCCTTCAGGGAGCTTATAATTTAGAGGGATAACGGATGGTAAGATCAATAAGTAAAATATGTAGTGTGTTAGTGATCATTGCTGATAAAGAAAAACAGAGAAAAATGAAGTAGGAAGAAAGGACAGAAACAGGATTATAATTATAGTCTGAGTGGCCAAGGCCCACCTCAGTGAGGAGGGGGTTTGAATAAAGACATGGGGCAGCCAACAGGCCCTCAGGAGAGGGGTCTGAGGAGGAGAAGGAGAGGCCTTCTCAGGGATGGGAAGGCTTCTCGGGGACAGGCTACACTGTGAGATTCGCAGAAAATGAAAAAGAGAAGCATTAAAAGCATTGGCAACTGTGTGCTGCTTTAAAATGGGCATATATCAGTGATTTTCAACTTTTTCATCTCCTGGCTCACATCAACTAATCACTAAAATTCTGCAGCACACCAGATGATATATTTTTTGCTGATCTGACAAAAATATAGGTATAATTCTGATTCATTCACACTGGCAGCTATTGTTTGTAGGGGACTGGCTTGTTTTGGTCTGACAAATGTGACTCAGCTCTGTATGGAAAACCTGCAGAAGCGAGGTGGTGGGCAGGAGCCAGACCCTCAAACCAGGTTTTCCCGTGGGAATCAGGCCTAGAAAATGCATCCAGACTGTTACGGCTTGCTCTTGCTAAAACTCCCTCACCCTGGTCTAAAACAACAAATGTGTATTGTCTGACTTCAAGGTAATTTCCAAAGCCTGTGTGAATTTCCCCAAGGACAGAGCTAATCAGCTCGCCGCCTTTCCCCTCTGCATGTTATTTTCATTTCCTTGATTGTACCTAAAATGTAGACAATAATATTCTACGTAATAGATAATAAATCCTTCTTTGACGTAAGACCCGAGAAAAACAATAAAAGCCTGTCTAGGCAGGGCTCAGGGTGCGCTCCCCTTGAGAGAGTGGCCATGCTGTCCCCTTTTTCTCTACAGGATTGCTGTCTCCTGTGCGTTTATTCTCGTCTTTAGTCACAACAGGCGGACTCTGCTGGCCGGAGTCCGCCACAGTTGTTGTGCTGGCTGTTGTCATTTTCTAACTTGACAATCTAGGGAAAAGAGGTCAGTGTCCCTGACTAAAGTCAGGTATTGCACGTTTTAAAAAGTCCTGTGCTGCACCAGGGCCCTGTGGCACACCGGTTGGAAATCACTGGCTTCTATCAAGATTACGTGGCAATGCTTCCTTTCGGTCTGGTCAGTCTCATTTTTGTGACCTTCCGTACAGCTGCATTTGGGGAAAATGTCACAAGTCAAAATCCGAAGGAGCTGGTAACCCAGGCCTTCTGCCCTCCCCACTTCAGTCCAGCTCCTGGGCCTCCTATAACGAAGCCTGGATTCTAATGCCCACTCAACCCCTGGATGAGGTAGGATCTTAGCTTCTCTTTTGGGGGCAATTTTCTTCTTTATAAACCAAGAAGTATCCCTGGCTTGTCTCTGCATTTAGGTTTGCTGTGGTGGTGATGCTGGGGAATGGATACCAAGTGGGTTTATGAAGTACCACTCAGGGATCGTTACCACTCGCCACCATTTTTCCTACCCCAGTCCACAGGCATGGCTCTTCTGTTCTCGTTCCCAGAACAGGATAACCGTGCAGACTCTCACTTCTGTAGAATTTCCCTTGGTTAAGGTAGACTCCGTGGGATCAGGTACAGAATGGTATATGTTAGGAGCTGGCCTGGTCTCAGCGAGAGTCAGAGCAAGAAATGAGCATCAGGGAGGAACAAAACCCTTCCTGATTCATTTGCCCTTGGCTGCTCTGTCAGGGGTGCCCAACCTTTTGGCGACTCCAGGCCACAATGGAGGAAGAGTTGTTTTAGGCCATACATTAAATATATTGCGACAGACAATCACACACACAAAAAATCTCATAATGTTTTAAGCAAATTTACGATTTTGTATTGGGCCACATTCACAGTCACTCTGACCCACGTACAGCCTGCAGGCCATGGGTTGGACACCCCTTCTAGACAGTGCCATCTTCAAGATTCAGCACAAAGAGCAGGAGTCTTAAAATCCCCCCTTGCTACAAAGCAATGGAGTCCTGGGTGGAGGAAATAATTCTTAAAGTTGATTACATCTGTTCTCAAGTTGGTCTCTTTGGAACTATTCAACGAAGCCAAATAAATACTTGCCTCATCTTTAATAATCTGCACCATGATTTACACCTGGAAACTGCTGACAAAACTCTCTTGTTGGTTCAGTTGGCTCACTGTAGCTGTCTCTTATTCATTACAGGATCTTAGCTGGAACATAAGGGTTATTTCTCTATGACATCATTAAACCGTGACAGCTCAGAACCTAGAACTTTGGCGGAGCTAATTTTGTTTTTATGCCACAACTATTAGTTGACGGGTGGCCAGCCAAGAACGGGTGGCTGTGGAATCAATAATGTCTCTGTCTTTGACCTCCCGTCACCCACTTCCATGCGCCCCTCTCCTTTCCCCAGCCCTGCAGCCACCCAATGAGAAAGAAGCAAGATATTTGTAACAGATGAAAGTTGTTTTCATTGAGGACTTCGAAGGGATTGTTTTGCAGTCAAGGAAAATTACTAAAGTGTTAATCCTATAATAGGTTTCCTGTGAATGTGGTTTTGAGTCATGGATTGCCTAAGCTTTGTTACTTTGCTCTAATAAGAGGTAAAGAAACTTCACTTCTGTGCACTGGATCAAGGGCTGGAAACTTCTGAAGAGGACCTGATAATAGTTGAGGTTTCATAGACCATATTTAAGTTTCTGCTGCATAATCTTTGCTTTTACAATGTTTTAAAAACCATTCTCAGTTTACAAAATCAGCAACAGTTTGCCAAACCCTGCGCACATGATGGTTTGCCGATTTTCAGAATTTAGTGTTAGAAAACACCCCCCTGCAAATGGCTAATGTTCCCCCAAACTTCTTTAGAGCAACGAAAACAACTACAAAGTGAGAAACAGCAGATTTCTGCCTTAAAGCAAAAATAGCAAAATCCTTCTTTCTGGTTTTCCCATCCAGTCAGGTCCCCAGGATGAGTTCGCTGCCTCCCTTTGTATGCATTGGAGACCATGTTGTGTGAAGCATGACTATGTCTTGTACAGCCGCAGACCAGGTGGGTTTTTGTAGCGAATATCTGTCAGTGGCCTCCCTGCACTCATGGGAAATGGAGGATCACTTTCCATTACAAATATACTCACTTTTCTGTGGACAAATCTACCCCCCGCTCCTTTTTATAGCAGCTGCACCTCTGGAGTGGGAGCAGCGCAGCCCTAAATCCAGAATCAGACCTGCTTATCTTAACGCAACCAGCAACCCTATCTCAGGCTAGAAAGCAGGAAAGCCCAGGAAAGCAATTCCTAGCACTTAGGACAGAGTTACTAAACTGTTCTCTTTCTCTTCCCCAGGGTAGAAACTAGAAGATGCAGGCTGGTAGCTATGATAAAAAGCACGCGGGAATCCAATCTTTGTTTCAGGCCAGTATTTCAGGAAGCAGTGAGGAGACCTAGAGGAAATCTGGGTTTTTGGTAATACCTTGATCTACTGGATTAAATATTGCCAGAAACTCAATCTAAGCCTGGCACTGTCATTTCCATAGCCAGTAAATTCCTTTATAGGTTCAATTGGGTTAAGTTGGCATTTCTGATACTTACCTGGAAACCATGCAGATGTAATATTATTGAAGTTTCTCTACTTGGGTCTAATTGCAGGAACTATGACTTCCCATCATTACTGGTGTTTAAAATTTTCTCATGCAAGGTCCACAAATAGTAGAGCCAAATCTAACTTCAGGATGAAGGGCGTTAGTTTCTGGCCTCTAATGTGCCCAGGCTCAAAATATTCACTCATCCTCTGAAATACCCACTTCCTAACTGGCATTCCATTGACCTAAATTTGCTTCCAAGCCTCCCTAACTGCCTAATGTTTATCAAGAGAAACGATGGAAGGAAATTGAGGCTTGGACTCACAAATGTTATTTTTCCCCTTCATGGTACGAGAAAGGCACTAACTTGGACAAAACAATTGGCTTCAAATCTGACTGTTGCTACTGTGTGAGATCTTGAGCAAACTATTGCTTGTCTAAGCTCCTATTTCCCAATCTGGGAAACGGGGATCATGCTCACCTCATAGGGATCTGGAAGAAGTCTAGTGAAGTGTGTACAATTCCCAGCCTGAGCCAGCAAAGGCATGCATGCATTCTGTTTTGACTTCCCAAGTTCGTGTTTCAGAAGGGGCTTTCTTACCTCACAGAGAATAGAAAGCAAACAGCAATTCAGTGTGCCCCCAGGTTGCAGCCTCATTGTCCACAAGCCTGGGAGAGCACACTCTGTTGGGTCGTACCACAGTGCTGGCCGACATTTATAAACTGGAATATTTTAGAAATGAACAAAGCCTCTTACTCATCTTGAAAACAGTTGTAAGACCTGGCAACATGGAACCTAGAGTCTGGTGTTGCATGATACCTGTCAGGTGGAGAGGTAGTGGCTCCCCTCCGGAGGTGGCATGCTCTGTCCAGTTGACCTCTGTCCCTACTGCCTCCTTATTACTTCGAGAACTCAAGGTGGAGTGGCAAGATGCCATTTTTGTTGTGGGTGTGTAGCTATTTTCCTAACGGTAAATTAACAGGCATTTGAAGTATTTCTAATGCGGTTACCCACCATCTGCTTTGCTCTTTTTTCTTTCCCTCTGTGGTGCTGTCCTGATTTACATATGCTGCCTGGCTTTACTGGCATTTGAGTTTGAACCCCTGGATTTTGATGCTTCTGCTGTCACAGCCAGGGATTTTATTGGTACTATGTATTGCAGATTTATCATTCCCTCCTTTTTCTTTTCTCTCCTTTTCATCCAGGAAGGAAAGATGGATGCTGACACATATTAAACGTCTTCCAAGCCCCCAGTTGAGAACGACTGTGAAGAAGTGTGGGCTTGGTTCTAGGCATGCCTTTCATTTATGTTAACTTACAGGTACCCAGTCAGTTAAGGCAATTGTGTCCCCTCTACCAATGAGACAATCGAGTGTAACAAGTTTGGATAACTTATCCTGGCTAGAATTCATTTAGAATTCAGGTCTGGCTCACCTCTCGCAGAGCGAGGAACACAGGATTGGCTAAAAGATGCAAGTCTCTTAGAAAGGCCGTTAAGCATTGGGTGAGCTGAATTCAGAGTGATTTCCTCTTTTCTCTGCACAAAGAAGACACCTAGCATTTCTACCTTCTTTTTCCTTAAAAATTTAACTCCTCTTGAACCTCACTGCATTTGGAAAGAACAGAGGACAGAATTCACTCTCAGACACAGACAAACAGACTCCTGCCCTGTCCCTGGGTTCCCAGAAGTGGAGCAAGCCTTCGTCGCTGATAGACTTTTGTAAGGAACTCACAGCTGAGCAGCTCGCTCAGCCCAAGGGCAGGGACAGTACAAGCTGACAGCTCGTGGCAGTCTGTTTATTCCCAAGTAGAATTAAGCACTATTAATATCCAGAAAATAGCTACACTCACAAAAATGAACATCTTTTTTATATTTTTGCAGAGAGAGAGAGAGTGCTTAGTCAGTAAGCAGGACAAATGTCTAGTCCTAGAATAGAGCCCTAGTCAAGTATTTTCTAGAGAACAATCTAGCCTTTCCCTTTTCACCTGACTGCCTTCGTTGTTTCTCTGACATGCACGCACATGTATTTTCTTAGACTGATTTCTGATCTCATCATTGGACTTACGAAGCTCCAAAACAATCTGGGTGGAGTCGCTTTTTGAGACATCAAGGTTGAGTGTTTTTTGTTTTTTTTTTTAAAATTAATTCAGGGGTGGAATCCTAAGAGTGGATTGGGAATTTTAAACATTGAAAAAAATCAACAAGAAAAAAGCAGAGTGGAGGAAAAGAAGCAAAGAGAAAAAGGATGAAAAGAAAGCTGGTGAACCACTAGCTTATAAACCACCTCAGAACTTAGAGACACATGGACATATTAGGTACCACAGAAATAGATAAAGAACTATTTTATACAAAACTCAGATCATTATTAGTCCTATCCTAAGGAAGAAAGTCAGTTTATTCTCTGTTACCCAACTCCCTGGTGGGATCTTGCATGTGTGTGTGTGCATGTTCCTGCTTTAGTTTCATGGTGAGATGTAGTCACCATGGGAAGGAGGCCAATGGGAAGCAGGGAAGGAGGGAGGGAGGGAGGAAGGGAAAGAGATAAGATACAGACAACAGTATGGTGGCTACTAGAAGAGAAGAGGGGTCGGGGCAGGTAGAAGAGGGTAAAGGAAGGATAACTAGTGATGGAAGGAGACTTGACTTTGGGTGGTGAGCACACAATATACAGATGGTGTATTATAAATTGTACACCTGAAACTTATATAATGTTATTAACCAATGTCACCCCAATAAATTTAATAAAAAGAAAGGAAGGAAGGAAGGAAGGAAGGAAGGAAGGAAGGAAGGAAGGAAGGAAAAGAAAGAAAGCAAAGCTACAGGAACAACAGCACAGCAGAATAATAAATGTAAGAAGGATGATGAGAAGGCACGTGTAGACCAGGAGGATAATGGATTTATGAGTAGGACTTTCGTTATGTGGATGAGAAGGGTGAATTGTCTATAATGCTCCAAGACCTTGTTATTCAAGGTCACATAGACTTTGGCATCACCTGGGAGCTTGATAGAAATGCAGAACTTTGGGCTCCACCCCAGATCCACTGAATAGGAATCTGTATTACAAGATTCCCAGGTGATTCTTTTTTTAAACAAACATATTTTATTGATTATGCTATTACAGTTGTCCCAATTTTCTCCCTTTGCTCCCATTTGCCCAGTACCCCCATTCCTTCCAGCAATCCCTCACCCTTATTCATGTCCATGGGTTGTGCATTTAAGTTCTATGGCTTCTCCATTTCCTATACTATTCTTGACATCTCCCTGTCTATTTTGTTCCTACCATTTATGCTTCTTAGTCCTTGCACCTTTTCCTCCATCCTTCCCCTTTTCTCTCCCAGCTGATAACCCTCCTAAACATCTCCATATCTATGTTTCTGTTTCTGTTCTGGTTGCTTAGTCTGTTTTTTTAGATTCAGTTGTTGATAGTTGTGAACTTGTTGCCCTTTTCATGTTCATAGTTTTGATCTTCTTTTTCTTAAATAATTCCCTTTAACATTTCATATAACAAGGGCTTGGTGATGATGAACTCCTTTAGCTTTACCTTGTCTGGGAAGCACTTTATCTGCCCCTCCATTCTAAATGAAAGCTTTGCTGGATAGAGCAATCTAGGTTGTAGGTCCTTGCTTTTCATCACTTTGAATACTTCTTGCCAGTTCCTTCTTGTCTGCAAAGTTTCTTTTAAGAAATCAACTGACAGTGTTATGGGAACTCCCTTGTAGGGAACTCTCTTCTTTTCTCTTGCTGCTTTTAAGATTCTCTTTACCTTTAACCTTTGGCATTTTAATTATGATGTGGCTTGGTGTGGTCCTCTTGGAGTCAAATTTGTTTGGGACTCTCTGTGTTTCCTGGAATTGTATGTCTATTTCCTTCAACAAATTAGAGAGTTTTCTTTCATTATTTTTTCAAATAAATTTTCAATTTTTTGTTCTTCCTCTTCTTCTGGTACCCCTATGATTCAGATGTTGGTATGTTCAAAGTTGTCCCAGGGATTCCTAAGTCTATCCTTATTTTTTTTAATTAGTTTTCTTCTTGCTGTTCTGATTGAGTGCTTTATCCTTCCTTGTCTTACAAATTGTTGATTTGATTCTCAGCTTCATCCTCTGCACTGTTGAAACCCTGTAGGTTTTCAAAATTTCATTTAGTGTAACTTTCATTTCTTCCCTTATGTTTTTGCTGTACTCAATGAGTTCTTTGAACATCCTGATCACCAATGTTTTGAACTCTGCATCTGATAGGTTGGTTATCTCTATCTCATTTAGTTCTTTTTTCTGGGGTTTTGTTCTGTTCTTTCATTTGGGCCATATTTCTTTGTCTTCTCAATTCGGGCCATATTTCCTTGTCTCCTCAATTCAGTAGCCTCCCTGTATTTGTTTCTGTGTATTAGGTAGAGCTGCTTTGACTCCCTGTCTTAGAAAATGCACCCGTAATTTGCATGGGGTGGAACATTAGGTAATCTCCAGGGCAGGGCAACCTCCTTCATCACTTTGTGGCTCTGTGGTGGGGGGAGGGTTGGGAGAGGGGATAATGCTGCCTCCTGACTTCTAGAGGTTTGTCCAGCATGTGTCCCATTTCCAATAACTTCACTCACTTTCTGAATGTGACTGGCACCCTTCCAGCTCTTGCCCTCCCAGGTGCTTCTTATGTGCCTTGATATTTGAGAAGCATTCCTCTATCCATCAGGGAGCTGTCAGTGGAACAGTGCTTGAGTATCAGCGTTGCCTGGGAACGGTGAGAAGTGCAAATTCTCAGGCCCCACCCTGGACCTACTGAATCAGAATCTCTGAGGGTGGGGGCCAGATGCATATGTTTTAACAAACCCTTCCACATGATTGTGCTGATGCTCAAGTTTGAAAAACGCTTGGGCTGCAAGTTGTCTGGAGGAAATGTTAAAACAGTGAGGAGAGGAGAGAAGGGAAGATTTAGGTTAGGTTTTTCTCCACTGTATTAGGGAAATTCTATGTAGGGACATCGTGAAGGCCTGAGCATAGAAGTCTTCCACTTTCACCAGACAGCTAGACTAAGAGGCATCCTCACCTCCTACTACTAAGTCCACTAAGTTTTGATTTTGTCACCTTTGAGACAAAACTATTAATTTTTTTTTTTTTGCATCATGTATGCTTTTTCTCAAGAGGGAGTGTAGTCAACACGTTCATTGGCATGGGGAAGAGAATATATCCCCAAGTCAATGTCATGCCATTTTACTCTAAAGAATAGATGATACATTAACCCAGCCAGATCCCCAAATGGAGAAGAAATTTAAGGGATTAGAGATGAGGAAATCTAGCACCTGGTTGCCTGAGTATGCCAAGGATTCTAGTTCGGGGCATGCTTTGACCCCTCCCACACACCCTCCACTCTTTGATGTGGATGACAGACTCTTCCTTGACCTTAAATGAAGTCTATACAAGTGGACCTTTTCATTCCATTTTCCAACCACATTGCTGTACCTACGAAAAGCCAGCACTCTCTGGGTTATAATAGTGATGTCCAGTACATTCTCATATCCCGTTATGACAACCAGAAAGGTTACAAAGAGGATGATAGCTGTCCAGTGTTGCAATTTATCTGCTCTTCTTGAGACTACAGCTGGAAAGACTCTAAACTGAGTAAAGAGGTACCTGTACTCCCTGGAGGAATGGCTGGTGGCAGTGGCCGAGCTTCTGTTCTTCACTCGCTTCCTAATCGTGTCACTTGGGTACCTCCCTCACCCCTGAGCTTCATTTCTAAAATCAGAAATCAAGAGAGTTGCTGGCTTCTGAAACTCTTAACTTTCCTAAGGCCCTTTCCCCTTCTGGAGACAACAACCTTGCAGAGAGTCAAGCTGTCAAGACTAATTGCAATTGTTACTGCAGAAGCTGGTTTGGGGGAAGGCACATTTCCTGGAGAGAGAAAAATGAAGATGAAAGCACACCAGGAAAAAAAAAAAGAAAAATTATTGTATCAGCAATCAGAAGACAAAGTCAGGGTTTAGGGGTGTAGTCCAGATATGCTGCCAAAAAGACAGGCCCTACAGTGTATGTTTATTATGTGAATCACCAGGGACCTTGATGACAAGGCTGATAATGGGTGGAGTAGGTAGTTTAAGTTGTGAAAGGGTGTAGCTCTAAGAGCCATTTTAGGGAGAAATAAGCTGGATTTTGCCAACTTCTTTCTCCCATATTTCCACTAACCTATTAGAAAAACCAAACCAAACTGGGAGGTGGGTCAGGATCCACAGAGGTGTCCCATAAAGACTCAACCAAACAAAACCAATGGTGCTCAGGGAAGAGCCTTTCCCAAAGCAAAGTTCAGGTTTTTGAAGAACTCATGTTTGTCCTTTATCCCAATATTTATTTTTTAGTAGAAATAGCAGGGTTTAGAGAACACAGAGACTCAAGAAGGCTTTTCACACATCTAGAAAATACCTCTAGAGCCTTGGGTCAGTAATTCACCTAAGCTTATAAATTTTCATATGCCAAATACTGTATGGATACAATGGCAGGCACTGACAATTTCATTTGATCATTTCTTATCCAATCACACAAAGATATACCATTAAATGGTCAAATTATACTATGCCATGACATTGTAAAATGCATTCCCATTTCAGAGATGTTAAAATAAAAAATATATATTTTTGGATGAATGATACATGTTGAATATCCTAACTCTGTTGAATATTATGGTTTATGTTTAAGTCTAACTTTAACTGCTACCTAGACACTGTTATATCTCAGGATATGGTGAGGCAACCAAGGCTAAGACTTCATTCCTCCTCAAGACCTTACTTGAATATCCGGACCAGAGTCCTGAACACTGAGCCAGGAGAACCAAGTGGAGAAGGTCACTGGTGGTGTGCTGGTAGCAGGAATGCTCAGTGGTTGGGTACAGAGAAATTGATTGTTTTGGAAAATTGATGGCATAGCACACAACAAGCCAGGATAAGAGTGTTCTTCATCTCCAGTTCCAAGTGCTTGACAGTGCAGTCTCGCCATCTTGTTCCTTCTTTAGTGAAAGGGATCAGACCCATAAGATCCCATTCACCTGTCGAACATCAGCAGTGAAACACTGAGCTAATGTCTGTACTTTCCTTGGAAGGGCTCGTCTTTCCGTATTGTTGTGAAGATTCCTCCAGTCTAGCCCACTTGCCTGAACGGTATATGGGGTCAGGAATAAAAAAGCCTGAGTTACAGTCCCATGGGGCACACAAGGAAATTTACTTAATTGGGAAAAATGGACTGATCAGTAAGTTGTGTGAGCACATACTTCTTTGTGAGAATCCTGAATCCTCACAACAACAATAGGAGCTGGTCCTGCTGTGCTTCTGTTACATAGATGAGATAAGTGAGGCATTCTTGTCCAGCTCACGTGGCTTCTAAGCTGGGAGCGAGGAACTGGATGTGGGTGGTTAAATTCCAGAGCCTGTGCTTTTAATCACTGCACCCATAAATAAGAAGTAAATCTTTCCATTAAGGAGATTCAGACACACACGCCAGCTATGACATGGAGAGAAAGTACTTGAACAGAGATGTGTACAGAGTGCTACGGAGCCCAGAGGATGCAGCAATTACGTTCAGGGTTCTTACATATTAATAAGAAAACCGAGCGTGAGTGAGCCCATTACATTTTCTTTCTAAGAAGAAACACACATTATTGTTCTGTAATTTCATGTCTTGGGTTTCCAAGATACCATGCATTTGCCTGTTTGTGGGGTGAACAGCAGTGCACTCACTCCTAGGTTCATGGGTGTCCCGCACAGGTTCTTTAGATATTAACCAATGTTTTGGTTGCAGAAAATTTCAAACAGGCCCCCAAAATAGATAGTATAGTATAATAAACCCCCTAGTATCCCTTGCTCAGTTTCAGTCCTTATCAGCGCTGTGCTATTCTTGCTTTAGCAATACCCACCTCCCTTTCCTCCACCCCCACCTTTTTTTTAAAGAAATACTTTATTTATTTATTTTTGGAGAGAAGGGAAGGGAGGGAGAAAGAGAGGGAGAGAAATGTCAATGTGTGGTTGCCACTCATCTGGCCCCCACTAGGGACCTGGCCTGCAACCCAGGCATGTGCCCTGACTGGGAATCGAACCTGTGACCCTTTGCTTTGCAGGTCCATGCTCAACCCACTGAGCTATACCAGCCAGGGCCACCCCCACCTTTTTTTAAGGAGCATTTTAGATCAATACAAGCATTCATATAACTTCACAAGTCAATACTTCAGTATGACTAGCTAGTCATACCGAATATACCAGCTCTTAAAAAATAATCCAAATGCCATTATACCAACCAATGTAATGAACAGTTACAAATATTCACCAGTCTATGTCCCATTTCTCCTGAGTAATCGGTATGATTTTAACAGAAGACCTTATTCTTCTTTTGTATAGAATAGAGATAGTTTCCCTTCTGAGTTCTAGTCCGGTGTATTTGCAAAGGCTCCATACCTTTTAGAGGAGCCATTTAGGTTGCTCGAAAATAAACATAAAATGAAGAGTTTTTATAGACCACACATAAAGTATAACTTTACTTATAAGGTTAAAGTCACAAAGTAGATTGGAAATCAAACACCTGGCAGTGATGGGCATGAAGCAGTGTGTGGCCCGTACCACTGAGGCAGTGGGCTGCACAAATCCATGAATGCTGAGATGTGAAGATGCAGGCTGTCATTTTGCAAAGGAAGGCTGACCAAGTGCCTCTTGAATGCTATTTCAGTCTCTTTGACTAAAGTAATTTGCCACTACCAAGTACCTTTCCAAACCTCATCAGCGCAGCAATACGTAGTTAAGGCCTTAACACTTCTCAGCACCTTCTGAACCAACCCTGTCTTCAAGGTAATTAGCATCATTTTTATCTTTCAAATTTCTTCTGCATACTGATACGTTATTTAAAATATTATATGTTTATGAAGTTATATTCCTGGGGATTCCCCTAAATGCTGTTTCATTATGTTGTATAAAAGCTTTTTTTCTCCCACCAATCTTTACTTCATTCTTTCCCTGGTATTTTTTGAGCATCTACAATATGCCAAGTATCACCAAGGGTACATTGATAAATAAGATAAAACCCTGTCTTTAAGGAAGGATGGAGGGAGGTGGATGAAATTATTTGCTGTGGGTCAAACTCAGAACCGCAGTGGAGAGGCAAGTGCTGGTCAGGTGGAAATCGGAAGGGCTGTCCACTGGATAGGAAGGGGAAGGGCATCAAGTTTAGCAGTATACATAGGAGGAGTCGAGTTTGTAAATTAAAGTGCGCTATATGTCAGCAGGTGGAATTAGGAGAGAAACCAGGTAGAACTGTCTGAGATGGCTTATAAAGTTTTAACTATAAGGGAGGGAACAAGGAACAACAGAAGTATGAAGAGTTAAATGTCCCATTCTTGTTTGTTCTATGTGCACTTCTCACCTGGTTGTCTTGGTACTAGGTCTTCAAATTATAGGGACTGTATTGAAATTGAATTAAAATATAAAGCACATTAAATAGATATAGTATGAAGCAGAATGTTGGGAACTGCCCTGCCTAGTTTCAGAAGCTGTAACCCCCCATGGCTAAGGCTGAGTGAGGGACCTTGGGACCCTAAGCAACTAAGGAGACAAAGCTTATCCCCCTGGCAGGGGCGCTGCCTCTGCCCACTTTACTTCACCCTGCCTGGCCCCTGGCAGATGACTGGTTAGCCAATGACGGGTAAGATTCCTCAAGGGAGGGATGACCTAAGACAGGCATGGGCATGAAGGGGCCCTCAGGGAAGGACTTGGGGAGTTACAGAAAAAGGGACATGGCCTGAGTCCTCATTCTGTCTGCCAGAAGTCTCCTAATCTCTTGGCTGCCTTACTTCCTCTGCCTGACTTAAGCCTGAAACAATGACAGAGGGTGGTGCAGCCCTGTGCTGGAAAGAGTGGGTTCCCTGGGGCGATCCCGCCTAGGAAAGAATGCATAAAATCCTGTGAAACCTGCTTTGCTAAGAATGTCCTCAGTTTTCTGATAAGGGTCCAAGCATAACATGAGTTTGTTCCCCAAAGTTTTATGGCCCTTTACCTAACTGACCCTGACTCAGAATAAGCCCTCATAGCTCTTTGTATGTTTTCTATTGTTTGATCCTTACTGCCTGACAAGGATTGATGAGCTTTACCTGTATTCCTGTGCAAATTGAACCCAATGAAAGCCCATTGAGGAAAAGGCTCTTGCCCTTCTCCTTTGAGAGATTGGCCACCTTTCCTCCCCAAGTAGATCATGTCTTGGTAGACTTATTCTCATCCATGGTGGCTGGGGGGGGCGGAGAGGGGGGGCCTGTGGGTGGAGCCCCCCCAGCAGAACTTCTAGCTTGCTTTACCTTGGGGAAAGTTCTGGGGTATGTTTTAGAAAGGGGTTTCTGATGGTAGACCAGAAGTTCAACTAGACCTGAAGCTCAGCTACATAGGAAATTCATCTGGACAAGGCCACAGAGACTAGGGTGAAGGATGACAGTGACTTGTATAGATTTGTCTTTCCTTCAGTTTATTATACAACTAGCAAAACAGTAGAGGTATAAGGCTATACCTGATATCAAGGGTGTAAATGAGTGGGTGTGCCTTCCTGTTGCCTCCTTTGTTCCACTTGCTGGGCTTATCATAGTTTGATCATCTTGGCAATCTTCGCAGTGAGGGACCCACCAGAGCTCAGTGCCTGTTCCACCTTTTACTCTGGCATGAGACACCTGAGCACCCAAGAGCCTACCCTATTAAAGTATATTTTTACCACAACATGTTACAGGTTCCTGGGTTTCATTCTGTATTTTGGGTCTACTTAAGGTCCAAGTGTAGCAAGCTGGGCAGTGGCTTATGATCAAGGTCATGAACTATTTTGACAGGGATAAAAAGGCAAGGGTGTGTGTGTGTGTGTTTATGTGTGTGTAAGAGAGCTTTGGGATATATCTAACCCATTGCTGCTCTTTCTGAATCTCAATACATTACACACACAGAGTATATTCACTCTGCAGTTGAATGTCCATATTGGTTTGCCTGTTCTACTCCTCGGCATTATTGACTGGAATGAATCTTGGAGTGAGGAAGGGCAGAGCTCACTTTCACTGTGTTTTATATAAGGTGATCTTTGGGTGGAGATGTGAAAGGCAGGGTTAGAATAAAGTCAGGAGCATCTGAGAAAGTCGAGAACACATAGTAGAAAGAAAAGTGTGGGGATGGTGTTATGATGGCGGGGTTAGGTGAGAACTGGGGGTAGAGGAAAGAGACATGGGTAGAGGAAATGGCTTGTGTAAAGGCCTCAAGATGAGAGTGTGGATATTCAGAGAACTGAAAGACATTTGTCATGAGCTCCTCTCAATGTTGCAATTATGACTTACAGAACAATTTTGGGCTGTCCTTTAAACATAGCCTGAAGTTATTTGGTGGGACTCTTAAAAAACAAACAAACAAACAAAGATTCCTTGTGATTAGAAACATGTTCTTTTGCAAATGTCAGAAACATAGGCTGTAATAATAACCATAGCCATAAAGCTTACTTGGGGTTGAAAATGCCAGCCACATTCTCTCGAGGGTTTGCTCTCCAGAACCTGTTCTGTGGCTGATTACTCTGGACCCTAGCCTCAGGCTTCAGGTGTTGGGAAAGTAATTTCTAGATTTTGTAGGTTCTGCTTCTTTGCAACTCAATGTTCTTAAATGTAAGGCAAGAGCTTTGCAGAATTGGTGGAGACGGGCTGGGGAAGGGCTGAGCAGAGGAGAGACACCAATGTTTATACAGCTGTTGGTCTCTGTGAGGCATCCGCAAAACTTTCAATTCTCACAGCTTTATGAGGCAATGTAGGAGAACATACACTTTAAATTACAAAGCAGAATACAAACTATAAGGTGTGTAAAAAAGAGCTTGGGACTATTTCCCCTTTGACTATATAGTCTGCAGATTCTCAATGAAAAAATCCAGACTCTTCGAAAGAACGTAGTATATACTTGAGAAATACACGCGGGTAGTTTTTGCTTTTTGTGGGACCTTCACCTAAATCCATTCTCTCAGGCTTTCCTAGTTTGTCAGTTTGCACTCTTTATTCCACTGGCTGATTAGACACACTTTTAACTTGTGAAAGCATAAACTAGCTGGAACACTCTGCTGGGAAAGTGAGAGGTCCAGTGGACGTAATGAAAGGAGGAACCTTTGGGCTGCAGAAGGGCAAGGATCAGGTGGGCGATGAGAGGGGTCAGGGCTTAGGAGGGTGGAGCCAATGCCCTAGAAATGGTTTCTGCGCGGAGAGGGTGGTATGACCAGCGTTTCCTTTGGAGAAGGGAACTGCGGTCACCTACAGATGCCCACATAGCCTAGATCCCTGTGAGTCTCTTTAAAGTAACTTGGTTTCTTTTATAGAATTTAAAAGCCCAGAAGTATCCTGCCGAGGATCCTGTATATTAAATGGCTTTGCCTGCTGCCTTTGGCAGCTGGGACAACAGGACAGCAGTACCAACCAAAGACAGGCAGCCCTGACAATATGTTTGCAGCTTTTTATTATTTTCAAAATGGTCCTTTCTTTCAGGTTTCATCCAGGTCTACACTTTGGGTCCAGGCTACCTTGAGGGGCTGGTTGGTAAGATAATTAGGGGCAATAAAGATCTGAAGTTGTTACTGCCTTAATTTAAGGTCAGAGTTAGGAGGAAAGCATGAGTAAGCAGTTCTAATCCCTGAAATAACCCAAATAGTATTGCTGCTGCTCTGTTGGCTGTTAAGGAAGCAGAAGAAACCAATTCTGATGGAACTTGGCTAGTAAGTTTCAGACATTGTAAGTGTCCTTCTTTTATGTTCACCTGCAGCATAAAGCACAAGGGTACACTGTAAAAATACATCGGTAGTTCCGGTCATTTGTTAAGTTCCTTAATTTGATTATCCTGTGTATACAAGTGGCTCAAATTTTATTGACACTTCCTCTTGATCACAACTTCTGTTTTTACACTAAACTAATAATCATTTATCTTGACTGGAATACTTCTTTTGGAGGAGTCTTTAAGCAAAACTGTACAGAGGAAAGATCTTTAAACTCACACAATACATATTAATGCCTATGCCAGATTAAGTAGGGGAAAGAGAAAGAAGATATGTGCATTAAGTGGGGCTTTTACTTCGATTAACTTTAATGAATTAAATGTTACTTTTTATAAGTATGATAGTGTATTTATGAATATAAAAATAATTCATTTCGTTGAAAATAAGTCAGAAATAAAGAGGAAATTTGGATAAAAGATAAAAGTCACCCATAGTTCTACAACTTAGGGAGAATTATTATTAACAAAGGTTGGTGAATTTCTATTCATCTTGCATATGCATGTTCTAGGCAATTGGGAGGCCACTAGAAACACATTATATACTCTTTTCATTGCTTCTTGGCAACACAGTATTTTCCACTGAACATTATGCTACAATGATTTTTCAGATTATTAAAACTCTTTGTGTATGTAATATCTAACAGCTTTACAGTATCTAATTCTACAAATATGCCATGAATTCCACAACCAGTTCCAGGATTTTAAGTCATAGAACTTGTTACTGATTTTTAATATTAAAAATGCTGTGATGATTTTCTTGTATGCATAAATATTTTCCTCTAAGTCAGAGTTTTTAAAAAATGGGATTGTTTCTCTGGAAAGAATTATGGAAGTAAAAGATAGGCAAATATATTTTTAAAGTTTTTGATACATGTTGACCATTGTTTCGAAGAAAGGTTGCATGAGTTTAAATTTCCTACAGAAGTTCAAAACCATGATTTCATGTCACAGCCAACTCCATATTATCAGTAACACAAACTCTACCCTAGAACCTTTGCCAATTTGGTAGGCTGAAATTTACATCATATTATTTTGCATTTGTTTTGTGATGAGAGAGACTCCTCATTTTCTATCTGTATTCTTTAGTGGATTGCTTGTTTGTATCTCTCCCTAAAACAAAATAGTTTTAATGGTTATCAATTAAATCATAACATTTTAGAATATTATTTTGTCATGTATGTTTTTACTTGGCTTTAGTATTCAGTTTATGTTCACTCTTGACTTGTTAGAGAAGTTTCCACATTTTTGTAGTCAAATATATTTCTTTTGTGAGTCTTTAATATTTTATAATTCTTAAAAATTTTTTCATTTATTGATTTTAGAGAGGGAGGGGGAAGGGGAGGGGGGAGTGAGGAAGGGAGGGGGAGAGAGAGAGAAACACTGATTTGTTGTTCTACTTATTTATTCATTCATTAGTTGATTCTTGATTCCTGTAATATGCCCTGACCGGAGATTGAACCTGCAACCTTGGCATATCGGGACTGAGTGGAAGCCTAGTTCTTCCCTGGGTAGCTTCAATTCTTTTGGCAGGTGGACCAGGAGCTGAGTTCTAGGGAACTTGTCCCATTTGCCCTCTTTGCTCCCTTTTCCTGTCCTCCTATTTGCAATCGCCTTTCTCCCAAAGCAGTGAGTTGTAAGATTATAACCCAGAAAGGACTCTGTTAATCTTCCAGTTCTAGCACTTTTTTATTCCAGATGTGAGAAGGAAGGGCAAGGCTTTGTTTTGTGGGCCATGGTCATTATGTTTTCCCCCACCCATGAAGTCGGGGCCTGTGGCTTTCCAAACGTTGGAAAAGGAATCAGCCAGGCTAACGTCAGCGCCAGGCAGGCATGCCATGTGAAGGGTAGTTGGTCCGGTAGTTATTCTCTGATTAAACAAAAGGAAACCTTCAGCGTTACACATATTGTAAAGCAGATGGAACTAGAACGAAGGCATCTTTTTATTGTAATTTCTTGGTACACTACACATGATCCTATATTATGCCAGGAGTGTGGATGGAAATCGCTAATCCTCTTCATCGTTCCATGGCTACCTCACAAAACGGCACTATCCAGAAAAATATTATTTAGTAGCAAAATATATTTTAATTGAGACATATTAAGTAACTGAATAAAAATGGGTACCAGGAACTTTCCCAACAGACAGCAGAGTATGTACATTTTGTGAGAGTGGAGCAGCATCTATTTAACATATTTTTATATAGAAAATACAGGCATATTTAAAAATGGAAACATAAGAAAGTATGTCACAAGGAATAACAAAGTATAACACAAAATGAAAAGGTAAACCCCAATCAACAAGCATACTAAACAAAACAACACCCAGCACCGTGTCCGAATTTCTTTGCACAAGTTCCAGGATGCCCAGGACTCTGCCAGGAAGAGATGATCCTGCTTTCAGGAGAGCTGGTTGGTTGTGCAGTGGTTAAAACCCAGTCCTCCTTTTCCTGGAATGAAAAACAAAGCGGTTCAACAGAAAAGACTGAACAGAAGAGGTAACAGCCCTTTTGGGGCTGATTAAATAGGACTGAATGCCTCAGATACCTGGGCGCCATCCCTGGCATTGCTTGTATGCATGGAAGTCATTTGCTGAGACAGCCAAGGGGCATGAAGAACACATGATCATATATGAAAAGAGCTGAGAAATCAGCAGACCTGGGATTTAGTCCCAGCTCTGTCCCTAGTTTCTTGTCTGATAAAGCACTCATCTGTAAAATGAGGGGTTTGGGCATCATGGACCCAAAGGTCTCTTACAGAATTACCAGTCTATAGTTTTTATTTAATGGTGTTTGTTTAGGGTCACTTTTCCAAAGACGCACATTGAGATCAGGGGAAACACAATCTCTTCTTAAGGACTAAACTGCCTGGGAACAACACCAGGTCAGCCCTACTCATCAGTAGAGAAAGTTACTGGTTGAGGGGTTTAATGAACGCTACAGGGCATTTCTTCATGGGCTGTCACAGAGGAGCAGAAGTCGCTCCATCTGACAACAAGCATTTACTGAGCATTCATTTCTGTGCTTCTGCTAAGTACAAGGGACACAGTCTTTTAAGTACTCAATCTCACGGGAGAGAAGAAAATAAAAAATTATTTGCAAACATCTATTGTTTTGATTTCTCAGAAAAAGCTCCCCCTCCCCCCTCATTTCAGGGAATTATATTTCATCTCTCTTTCTTCAGGGAACTGCCAGCCTCCTCTCCCCTTTACCCAAAGGCAAGGTAAAAGTTTTGACAAAATGACTCTTCACGTTAGTACAACATAACCCAACCTGGGGCCATAGTTGACTGATCCATGGTGGTCCCCTGAATCCATCTGGACTAGCCGGTTCTTCTCCTTGGTTTTTAAACTGGGTCAGAGCACACTATTGCTGTGGACACTGTAGTATGACATGTAAAATGTGGGAGCTCCAAGGAGCTCTGTCATTCCTTGTGAACTGAACAGCAGAGAAAACTACTCTGCAGTGAGAGAGAGGACGGAACAGACGCTGGAGAGAGAAGGTGGGACAGGAGGTGGAGAGGCTGCAGGTGGCTTTCAAGTCCTTGGTATGATCCTCCTGATGCTCAGCCATACCATGTATTCGGGTTCCATGCAAGGTCCCTCTGTTGTGATAACAAATTCCTTTCTTTGGTCAGGCTACATAGAATTGCGATTAGCGAGTCCTAACTAATACAGATCTTCTAGAAAAATGGGTCACAGTATAAATGGGGGTGGGGTGGGGAGTTGCCCAGTCCTCTGGATTAAAGTTGACCTTTTCTTGAATGTGGAATATACTTCTCGGCTTAATTTGCCACATTTTTTGGATTTCTTTATCAAACTTTTGCATGAAATGTAATTTTGTTCTCTTTATTAGACAGTATTTTCACATAAGGTAATAATCACCATTGTGTTTGCCAAGAAAGTCTCCTTTGGGAGTATTTTGATGTTAGGGAACCACACAAACTCTGGATTTCCTTTTCTTGTCTGTTTGAAGGAGTTGAAATATGAAGTCTAAAATTATAAGAATGTTATAAACACTTACTGTTCCTTTTTGAGTCACTGCCTTTCTTACTTCTTTTATCTTTCCTTTTTTTCTCATTTTACCCAGAAATTCATTCCAGTTTTTAAACATTTTTTCAACTCTACTCTCAGGTAAAACAATCATCTTTACCTTGAAAGCTTCTAAATATACTTTGTGCTCTTTGGGGTTCAGTTTATTTTTTTTTCTCTGCAGAGATGGCATATGCTGCGATGATATGAGGAAATTCATTGGCACAAGGTAGTTTTTGTTGTTGTTGTTAATTAAACTTGTGTTTAAATAAAGTTTTGTCTTTGAAAGTTGACTTTGACATTCCAATCAAAATAAAAGGAAATGAAAAATAAAAGTTGTTTTCGATTAACTGAATTTCCCATTTTTTAAAAATGAATGTGGAAGTAGCCCTTGTTTTTAATGAGTCCTGTAAGATGGAAGCGAATGTACATTATCCAGCTCCAAGTGATGTAATGCAATGATGTATACTGAGAGTCTTAAAGCTGGTAACATGCCAACCTTGCAATATTTGTGAGGACAATATTATAATACTGAAAATATTTTATCCATGGTATAATATATCTGACATTTCCTGAGGTTTAGAAAAGTTTAAATCTTGAGAAAGAAGAATGAATGAAGCTGGAGGCATCATACTCCTTGATTTCAAACTATATAACAAAGCTATAGTAATCAAAACAGTATAAAATTGGCATGAAAGACACATATATCAATGAAACAGAATAGAGAACCCAGACATAAACCTATGCATATACAGTCAATTAATTTTCAACAAAGGAGCCAAGAATATACAATGTGGAAACATAGGTAGTAAACTCCTTGACATTGATCTTGGCAATTTTTTGGATTCAACACCAAAAGCTAAGGCAACACAAGCAAAAATCAAGTGGGACTGCATCAAACTAAAATACTTCCGCACAGCAAAGGAAAACATCAATAAAATGAAAAGGCAACCTACTGGTGGGCTGGGGGTGAAGAAGTTACATTTTGAATGGGAGAAAATGTTTGCAAATCATTTATCCACTAAGGAGTTAATATCCAGAACATATAATGAACTCATATAACTCAACAACCAAAACCAAACAATCTGATTAAAAAATGGGCAGAGGACCTACACGGACATTTTTTTCCAAAGAGGACGTACAGATGAAAAGCTCAAATTACTCATCATCAGGAAAATGCAAATCAAAATCACAATGAGATATCGCCTCACCCATGTTAGAATGGCTATTATCAAAAAGACAAGAAGTCACAAGTGTTGGCCAGGATGGGGAGGAAAGGGAACCCTTGTGCATCGTTGGTGTTATGGTGGAATGAGTAGCCAGAGGGGGAACAAAGGCAGGGCCCTCACCATTACAATCTAACAAAGAACTTAATACAGGAGGCTAAAAGCAAAAGCTCACACGTTGACCCAGTAATCCTGAGTGTGGTCTGATAAGGCTGCCCGGCAGCTGGAACAAGTGAAACTATGGTAGTGTAGGCAGGTGGGGGGCGCCCTTGAAAGTCTGTGTTTCATCTCCACTAGCTGCGAAAAGGAAAACCTTGAGATTTTGTATTCATCCCAAGGCCTGGAAGAGAGAAGGGTGGGGGACTACAATGCCTAAAGAACAAAACCCACAAGACAATTTTAGTTAACTGCTTCCTGCCACGTCTACAAAATAAGCAAATAGAATCTGGAGCAAGATAAAGATTTCAGCTAATGGACCCCCACCCATACCTACATTTAGGTGGTCACGTCTCCCCCAGAAAGCTAGCACCACTTTTACCCCATCAATCAAAATTTAACTTCTTCACCCCCACCCCACCAATTATATAAGTCCTCAGAACAAAGGACTCTCCTCTCTTGGCCTTGTGGCTCTCTTGCCACGTGGGGGACCCTTGGCCAGCAGGCCTCTGGCTGGGGGGAGGCCCCTAGCCACCCCTTTTGGCCACCTGGCTTCTAGCCACTTGGCCCCTTGCCATCTGGGTGCTGGCTACTCAGCATCTGGCCACCCTACTTTTGCCACCCCTGCTCTAACCACCCTTACTTTGCTTTCCTGTTAGAACTTAGCATTAATAAACCTTGCTTGCACATTAGTAAGCTCGCTGGCCTGTGATTCTTTACTGCATTGATGACAAGAACCAAGTTTCTGACAGTTTCTTCCATAACATTGGTAAGAATGTAAATTGGTGCAGCTACTATGGGAACGGTAGGGAGGGTACTCAAAAAAAATAAAAATAGAACTACCATATGATTCAGCAATTCCACTTCTAGAATACTATTCAGCCATGAAAAGAAGAAAATAATGCCATTTTCAACAACAAGGATGGACCCTGAGGGTATCCTGCTAACTGGCATAAGTCAGACAGAAAAACAAATACCATATGATTTCACTTAAGTGTGGAATCTAAAAAAAGCACAACCAAAACCAAACTCATCAATACAGAGAACAGACTGGTGGTTGCAAGAGGTGAATGCGGAGGGCTGGAGGGTTGGTGAAATGAATTGAGAAGGCAAAAGGTACAAATATACTATTGTAAAATAAATAAGTCACAGGGATAAAATGTACAGCGTGATGACATTAGTTAATAATATTATACTGCATATTTGAAGTTGTTAAGACAGTAAATCTCAAAAGTTCTCATCACAAGGAAAAAATTAACTATGTATGGTGATAGATGTTACCTAGACTTATTTCAGTGATCATTTCTCAATAATATACAGATCAATTGTTACGTTATACACTTGAAACTAATACAATGTATGTCAACCAATAATTAAGAAGAAACAAAAAACCTTAGCCCTAGCTGGTGTGGCTCAGTGGATTGAGTGCTGTCCTCCAAACCAAAAATTTGCAGGTTTGATTCCCAGTCAGGGCACATGCCGGGGTGCAGCCCAGGTTCCCCAGTTGGGGGCCTGAGAGAGGCAACCAATCGATGTATATCTCACACATTGATGTTTCTCTCCCTCTCTTTCTTCCTCCCTTCCTCTCTCTCTAAAAATAAATACATAAAATCTTAAAAAAAAAAACCCTTAAATTATTTTTAAGCTATTTTTCCTTTGACTTTTTAAAAAATGATTTTGTTTATTTTTAGAGAGAGGGGAAGGAGGGAGAAAGAGAGGGAGAGAAACACTGATCGGTTGCCTCTTGCACATGCCCCGACTAGGAGCCAGGCCTGCAACCCAAGCATGTGTGCTGACTGGGAATTGAACCCGCAACCTTTTGCTTTGTGGGACAATGCCCAACCAACTGAGCCACACCAGTCAGGAACCTTGGACTTATTTTTGTCATGATCTTTTCTCAATTGTATTTATTTAGTTAGAAATTAGAAACCAACTGACAGAAAACATATTTACATAAATTTTCTTGCAATCAAGTACTGAATATGTATACACATTACAAATATAAAACAAAATTTTTGACTTTGGAAATAAATTATTCTTACCAATTTCAATGCCATTTTTATTGTAACTAGCAATGCAAATGAATGTCAGTAAAATGTACTGAGTTTATTATCTATTTTACACCATTGAATATAAAGAATACAATCTTCTATTCAAGAAGGCAGTTAATTTATTTGTTCAATCCTTTTTGTGGAAAAAGTATGGAATGCTTCACGAATTTGTGTCATCCTTGTGTGGGCTAAGCTAATCTGCTCTGTATTATTCCAATTTCAGTAAATGTGCTGCCAAAGTGAGCACAAGATTATTTATTTTTCAAGATACCAGTTTTATGTATCCGTCCTTAATGAATATTTTGTTGCACTGGCTGCAGTTCAAATTTAGAGAGTGTACCTCAGAATGGGTATTTTGGATACCAAATGCTCACACGCGCTACAGATACCTTCGGGGTCTTGAGCAACGTGACTTGAACTTTGACCTCTTTACATTGTGGAGAAACATTAGTTTGTGGCTGTCTTACCTGGAACAGTCAGGTCCAGTCCAAGCCAAGGGACAATAGCATCGGTTTGGTCTTACGCATTTTCCACCATTTAAGCAGGGAGACTGGCAAACAGCTGGGATAAAAAGTTCAGGCATTTATTTAATTAGTACTTAGCAATTCTGAAGATGTTCATGAAAGCAAGCAAATAATGTTTGACTCTGTTTTCTGCTCCAGCCACCAGCATTCCTCATAGTCTGTTTGCATTGCACACTTGGGCCACTTTGCTTGACCTCAGTTCATTAGGTGGTCCCACCTCCCTTTTTCCTTCCTTGCCGGTCGATTTTCATATTTAAGTCCCGGGTTGAGTTCTAACTATGTATTGAAATCTTTGCTGACAGATTTCAATATGAGTCCAGTGATTTCTCTCTTAATATTTTTATTTATGTAACTAATTTGACATTTTTGCACAGCAACTGTACATCTCAGCTGGACTGTAAATCTCTCGAGGGAGCCAAGCACTGAACTCTAGTGAATCGAGTCATTACATCAGATGTCAACTCTTACAACAATAAATCAGGTGCAAGGGTTATCAAAATGACAGATGATTCAAAATCCGTTGTGTTTGTTATAACACATATTTCATGATTTTTACTGGTTTTAACTGGAAGTATGGAACCTGGAATAGAGTTAAAAATTAGCCATAGATGAAACCCAGAGTGAACACCCAAAGATTTACTAGAAATGCATCTTTTTTCACAAATCCAGGGTCTCATCACCGAACTCTTCATTTGCACAAATCTATTCCTTAAAGAACCTAAGGATGCTAAAAAGTGATAAAGACCTAACACCAGCAAGTTTAACATCTCAAAGAGTAAGGAGAACCCCCTATAGGAAGAAAATAAAATGCCTGTTGAGAGAGGGCTGAAAATGAGAAACATTTCAGTCTCTATTCCGGCCTCATTGTAGTTTGGAAAGAAGGGTAAGCTTCCCCAGATGAATAGTTCATCTTCGGTGAGATATAAATAAATGTTACTTCTTTAATCATTCATTCATACAGTATGGGGACAATGCCAGCAAGAACCAGGCACTTGAGAAGCACTGGGTCAAAAGACAGGACAAGAAACGAGACATTAGTCTTTGCCCTTGGGGAGCTCTCTTGGTGAGTTAAGAGTAAGAGCCAGCCAACAGGATGAATGTATTTGTAATACAATAAAAAGAAAATTATGAAACAAAGCAGGCTTAAAAATAGCAAAAATAAAACCCAATAATCTAAAACCAACTCTCCATAAATTCTGCCTGCTAATATAAAAAAAAAAACATTGCTCCCTTTCAGAAGCATGATGATTTCCTGGTGCCTGACTGTACTAACAAATTGGTTATAGTTTCACTTCCCCGTCTAAAAGTTTAACACCTTCCTCTGTCCCTATAACCTGGGAGTCCTCAATGTTCCATTCCGAGCCACCTTCTTAATGCCATGTGTCTTCTGCAGCCCTATTTTTCCCCATGAATGTTTTCCCATGATGACCTACATCTTCTATCTTCAATCCAGATGTAGCTCCTGGGAACCTAAAGCATCATCCAACAGTCTGTCAGACCTCCCCCTTGTATATTCAAAGCCCCCCCACAAAGGATGTCAATACTTAACTCTGTATCCAGACCTCAAACCTGCTCCGCTTGGGGCCTCTGTCTCAGCAAACGGCACCATCATCCCTTCCGGGACCCAAACTGGGAATACCAGTGTCCACCCTTCTGAGACCTTTACTCTCACAATAAAACCCATAACCAAATAGCATTGATTCACCTCCCTAACTTCTCTCAAATCTACCTTTTGGATTATCATTTCTCCAGACTTTTCTTACCTTTTGCCAATTCTGCTTTGGTAACTTCCTCACTGGTCTCCCTATTCTAAGTCTTGCTTTCTGCCATTTTTTTCATACTGCTGTCAAAGTCATTTTTCTAAAAGAAAATCTGATTACATGTTTTTCCTGCTTAAAACCCTTCCGTGGCTTCTGTTGCTCACAAGATGTAATCCAGCATCTTGAACTTGGCACTCAAAAAAAAAAAAATTCTTTTAAACCTCTGCATAATGCTTTTCTCTACTTTCTGCAAACAGAGCAGATGGCATGAACGTGGCTGACGGCTCAGTCCACCTGGATGCCCTTCTTGTCCACACGGCCCTGAAAGACGCCTCCGAGGAGCCAAGTCACCAAGACGACAAAGCATGAGGGGAGGCCTACCTGTGTGACAGCGGGACCCTGTCCAGCCAGGTGGGCAGCTGCACTGATAAGGGGCCACACAGCGACCGCCGTTCAGACAGGGAAGAATGCATATGGCTGCAGAGAGATGAAAAGAGATTTGATGAAAACACACACACTCATCTATGTTCATGTGTTCAAAAAATATTGTCCAGGAGGAGTATAAACTTGTATGAGAATCCTCCTGTACATGTTCTGTTTATTAGTCAGTATCACCGGGAAAACATAATGAGGAAAGTAACTCTGGCCTCTTAGCCTGCTGCAACGACCAATGCCAAGTTCACTCTTTTGGAGAGGACGTACTGTAATCAATATCTGCTAAGTGCTTTGCTTTCCCTTCACAAAGTAAGCAGAATGTTCTCCATTTATTACAGTTTCAAGTTTCCATCACAGATTACACAAAATGCTCTAAGAGGGTTTGGCTGCCATGGGGCTCTCTTCTTGGCGTGAATTAAATGTGAGAATGGGAGTCAGATGGGCTGTCCTGGGGACTGTGGGCAACACATCAGCAGTGAGGGGGAAACTCACTCTTTATTTCGTTGGAGCTGAGGCCTGATGGTGATCGAATCAGGCCTGTCCTATACCCTCCATGGTAAGCATTCCTCCTACTAGAAATTACTGAGCGGTTTAAAGAGGCAGTTTAAGTCTGTTTAAAAGGGGTGAGACTGTCTCTTGGCTTGCTACTTAAAGCATGGTTCTCAAACCAAAAGCATTGGCATTACCTCGGAGTTGGCTAGAAATGCAAAGTCTCAGGTCACGATCAGAGTCTGCATTTAACATCTCCCAGATGAGCCGTGTGCACGTTAAATCTTGGGAAGCCCTGGTCTAATCCGGAAGGGCAGGCACGTGCTCAGCAAGCTAAGCACGGCTGGTCGTTAGCGTACCCCAGGGCAAATGTCCCCGAGTCTTTGGACCCTTGCCATTACAGCAGGTCAAGTGTGGCAGCCCTAAGTGGGAAGGAATGACTGGGGAAAAGAGGAAGGAAAAATGTAATTTCTCTTCTTTCTTCATCACCATGAGAATACTTGCTTCAGTGAGTTGTTAGTGGCCTGAATTTATTGCTATCTTATATTTTCCTTTCTAGATCAGTTAAAATAGTTACAACCTAAAATAGTTTTAGAATTTCATAAAATGTCTGACCTTAGAAAAAACTGCTGTAGACCAATGGCCAGCACATTAATGGCTCAGTGTGATTCACGTACGCCACTTCCAAGGAAACGTGAGATCATTTTATTCTCAATGTACGTTTTTAGAGTGTGGTTTAGTCATTTAAAAAGACATTTAAAACCACTTATTCATAGTCTCCTGGAAGTTCAACTTGAAATGTATTATCACTCTAAGAACCAAAATTCTATATTAATTTTCATTTAATACATCAACTTATTAATTAATATCAATTCATAAAATTATATAATATTAAATTAATCTATGTTTATATAGATAATATATTCACATATATTATTAATAATACATTAATACATATTAATTTGTGTAGATAAGGGAGTGCTCACTTTCCTTACTCCCTTCACTGGAAATAATGAAAGAGTGCGTGGCAAGCTGCAAAGGACAATGTTAGGCAATGCCATGAATTCACAGCTGTACCACCGAGCGGCACAGCACATAAAAGGACTCGAGATGAGGGAGGACCGAGGCTGGGAAAGCCTTTGTGACAAGCTCCTTTCCGAGAAGATCCTGAGAAATCTGTGCAGGAGCCACGTGGAGACGGCTTTGATGAATCTATGCTAGTATCTCTGGTAATCGACCGACACACACACAGCTCAGCCCAAGCTGCTCAGTCTGGCCTGCTAGAGGATAAGCAAATGACTTCCAGCCACCAGTGAAGCCAGTCCCTAGCAACTCGGAGTTGGCAGCTTCCAGGCAAATGATCAGGACTCAAAGTAAGATGTGAGGACAGACTCACGTTCTTCACAGAGATGCCCCATCCAGCCGTTTGGACAGGAACAAGCATTTGGGCGTTGGCAGATACCTCCATTCTGACACGGGAATCGACAGACAGCTGTAAAAGAGGCGGGACAGTCACACATCCAAGGAATTACGGAAGGGTGGGCGTCAGAAAATAGGACTGCTCCGTCATATTGCTTAAGCTTTACAAAGGAGAAACAAAACCGAATCTCGGGGTTTGGTTGGGGGTGACCATGAGGGGCCCAGGAGGGCCACAACCAAGGCTGGATCTCTCTGAGAGCACGGGTTTGGAGGCTTTAGACTCGGAGCAGGAGGGGAAGTGGCAGTTTATACAAAGAACAGCCCCTTTTGGTCTGGACCAGGGGGATGCCCCTTTAGAAGGTTAGCATATGCCCTTCCAAAGGCAGCCTTTGATGAGCAGTACACTTACAGAGCTCTTTGGTGCTGCCGCTGCCTCACGGTATCTTAAGTCAGGAGAAGAACCAAGAGCAAACCACCACCACACGACTTGCATTTCACTCACTTTAACTGAAACCTGGGCTAGTCCTTGAGGATGCCACCTCTTCAGCAGCCCTCTTAGGAGAAGGTTGCAATTTCTTGTTTCTTCTGTGCTGGTGACCTCTTATCTCCTGTTACTTCCAGATAATTAATCTCCTTTCCGCAATAACCTTTGCCACTTTTGAGGCTCATGCCGTCCATTTATGGACCACCTTAGTTCTCCCTGTCCCCACGAGTCATTAAAGACTTTGGCATTTTCACCCCAAATCCAAGTCTGACTATTGCCCATGGGGCCACGTGGATAGCCCATCCAACAACTGATTATTCTTTAGTTCCTTGGATATGTCTGTTTTCTTCACTAGCATAGTTTCTGACATTCAGTAAATATTTGTAGAATGAATGGAACAGTTGTTAAGATTTGTAAAATAATTATTAGTAAAGTGTAAGTTTTAGAAGGCCATACTAGAATGCTTCATTATCTATCTCTTTCCATTTTGCAGAATTTCAAGCCTAGAACCTTTTTATTATCCGAAGATTTTACTGAACGCACACATGGAAGTCATCCTTGGGTTTGAAAATTCCATCCAGCAAATAGAGACGGAAGTGCCCTTGTGAACATGGAGTGCTGGCCACCAACCCCAGCACAGCCAGGGCGACCGGGGGGGCACTGCTTCCCTGGGCGCTGCTTCCCTGGGGCCGCTGGCTACCTCTTGTTTTACACTGTACCCGTTGGTAGGCTGCTCTAGCCCCTGCAGGCCTGGGGCCTGCTTAAGATGCATAGGTAGAACTGAAATCTGTGCCAAAACATCTGAGTGTCCAAGAGGTGCCCTCATGGCCCAGACATGACACAGTTGCCCTTAGCAGCTGAGAATACTCCTGAGATTCGGAGAGAAGGCTTGTCTGAGGAGGCGTGAGTGGCTCAGGGAGGGGCTGTTGCTGGGCCACAGTTCTGCGTGCGAGCTTTCAAAACTCAAACCCACAAAGTTAAGGAAAATGACACAGACGTTAAAATTTAAGGGCAAGGAAAAATGAAGTAGCATGCATACTAGTGGTTGTCCACACCAGTCTTCCCTATACCTTTCCCTATGGCTTCACTAAGAAATAACCATTCACATGTTTCCTTACCTCTGCACACAGGAGGCGACGTCCAGTTTCCACTCTCCAGGCAGACACTCCGGAGGGAACCCTCCAGCATGTACCCACTGTAACAGGAGTAGGTGATCATGTCCCCGTACTGGTAATGGACGCCTCGAGCAATCGCGTTTTGTACGTGACTTGGTGGACCGCATGAGATTTCTGTAGGAAAACAAACAAACAAACAAACAAAACCAATTAAGCCTGTGCTACTAGCCCAGTGCATGGATGTAAAGAACACAGTCTCATCTCTAAGACTGAATTAATTTAAAGAGCGAAAAAAAAAACCATATATATAAAGGAAACCTTTTCACCTATGAATGTTTAAGAGATGCTAGGAACTAAAAGCATAAATCACTGCTGTCTAGAAAAATTTGGTGTGCAAGATCAAATGTTTTTTGTCTGTTGCAAAGGTTGAAGATGAGTTGTTTTATACTCAAGGCACCTGTAGGAGACCAAGAATAAGGTCTCGTAATTAGCCAACGATGTGGCTGCAAGATAACTTTGAGGCTGGTCACTTATCGAATCAGAAGAAAAGAAGCATGAGGATTACTTGCCGTCCCTTATTTTAGAATAAAAATCATTAATTGCGGTACTGCATACTCCATCAGGGCTGTTTTATTAGTGCCCACAACAGTGCCAGGCATGCAACAGGTGCTCGATACATGTCTAAAAAGTGGGTAAATGAATGAACCTTGTCTCTAGCCTATAGATACTAAGTTTACAGTCCTTGATGAGGTTTATAACATTCAAGGCTTCATATTAGCTTCCCTCGTTTCAAGACTGTAAAGCAGTGACTCTCTGCTTTTGGAATGTGTTAGATTGAATAATAATCCTATCTTTTAAATGCAACACATATTGTATGTTGCAATAAAAATGTTTATAACTGATTTTTGCTTTGAGAATTTTATGAGAGGCCTTGAGAGAATTAGAGCTACTCTGGGGTGGCTCACAAGACCAGGACTGGACTAGAATCAGGACTCTCATCACTATTTAGTTTGCATGAGTCTAACTCAAATGAATCTTCATGAACTGGCTCCTGAAGGTCACTTAGAGGTCACAATGCTGTTCAAAACTTTTCAGAGGGCATGATCAATTTGTACCATCTTTTTAATTTTTTTCCTTCCCAGGTGGATAAAACTATTAATTCAATCAGTTGGCTATCAAGTATGTAGTAACATTTACTGTGTATCAGAAACTGTGCTACAGGAAAAATGAGTAACTACTTTGAATTAGTTTAATTGAATGTACATTGGTAATGTAACAAATTACAATGACTAAGTTAAATGTAACTAATTATGCTTAGGATCATGAGGGTCTGAATCGCAGAGAAAGTGGCTTTTGGACCAGGCCGTAGAGTTTGAGTGGATCTGAGAGAAAGACCTTGCAGGTTGGGGGAGCACACGCGGCAAGGTCTCGGAGAGCGGATGGGAGGTCTGTACGGGTGGTTATCAAAGCGTGGACTTCAGGCCGCCCTCATGGGGATCACCTTGGCCTCTTATTAAAAATGCAGATTTCTGCATTTTCTAGTTTATGAGGCTGCATCTTACATAGTTTCCCCGGGCAATTCTCATGTATATTAAATTTTAACCCTTGATTTGCAGGACTACGTAACAGGAGGAGGTGAAAAGAATGAGGAAAGTGGCTGCTCAGGTTCTTCAGGCAAGATATTTGTTCTGAGCCAAAGACTTCCGGTCTAGTAGAAAATACAAAAAGAGACGGAGGATAACAAACAGTAGCAGAAATGGTCTCCTCTCCAAGGCAACCCTGATCCTCTCAGGAACACTGAGGGAAAGTTCAGCATGTGCCGAAGGGACATTTGTGATGAATGCTTGTCTCTCCCGCTCTTACTTCCCGTGCCCTGACTGAACAGTGTGAGGATATGGGAGCAGAATCAGGCCTCTTGCAATACACTTTCCGGAAGTAATGTAAAAATTCTAATGCACAGGAGGCTGCCAGTTGGAAATCCAAGGACTTGTGCCACTGGTGTGTCTCTTACCAAAAGGAGATATTGCTAATATATATCACTTCACTTATTCTTCAAAACAAAACCTGTACGGTAGGCACTGCAACTGTTACTTGACATGAGAACCCTGAGGTTCAGGGAAGTTAGGGAACTAGCACAAATTTAGAGGTAGAGAGTTTTGAGAATAGAATTCAAAGCCACGTCTCCTCTGGGTTTATATTCCCTGTGGCCTTTGCACCCACATTTCTTATCTCCTTAACTGGAGGGCAAGTGTCCGAAGAGGGAGGCCATTGTAGGCATGATAGGTTCTTATACTGTGTAGCCCAGTGCCTTGCATGTGGTTGGACTCTGAATATTTGTTAACTGATTGCTGGAGAGGGAGTTCCTTGGACTATAAGGAAGGTGGAGGGCAGGATGTTGCGCAGGGGGAATGCTTTAAGTGCAGAAACTGTCAAGAGCTGTAAGGAGGCAGCAAAAGATGCTACAGACGGCATGTTGTATATCCATATGGAGCTAGCCCAGAGCTTCTCAAATTGTGGGTCCCACACCTGCAGTATTGCCATCAGCTCCACCTGGGAACTTGTTAGAAATGCAAACCCTGAGGCCTCATCCCAGACCTGCTGAACCGGGAACTCAAGGACCCTGGGGGGAAGGGGATAGCAATCTGTTCTTAAGAAGCCCTGTAGGTGGTTCTCAGCAGGCTCCAGTGTGAGAACCACTGTGGAATAATTTTTGTATTGCAAAGCATTCGTAGTTGATGAAAGGATAGCTTGGGGACTCGACAAGGTGGAGAAAAACAACTGCATTTTAGATTTAACAATAAAAGATTTAATCTCAGAAGAGCGCATCTGAAAAATGTGCTCAGTGCATCCTGGTCAGGTAGGTTTTAGCCTGGTTGTGGAAACTATTCTTTTCATGTTTGGAATTCAAAGGTCTTTTTAAAGAATTTTTCAAACTATCAACATAGAAGCTGATAAGCATGAAAAGGCAGAGATCAAAATGTCTGTAGTTAAGTGACCTGACTGAAACTAGTCTCACAAATTCCGAACTAATGCAGTTAACTGGATCCCACCTGCTGACTTACTTTCACATCTGGCATTTGTCTGCGTCCACGTCTCGTCGGGGTTGCAGGTAATGACACCTTGGCCCTGGAGCAGGAAGCCTTCTCTGCACTTGATAGACACATTCTGGTCAACGTAAAACTCCTTTTCAGAAAGCAGAGCATTCTCAGGGATGACAAAAGGGACAGGGCATGGATTTGCTGTTAAAAAGAAAAGAAAACGCTTACTGATGTCTTCTCTCTTTTCTACTTCTTTGAAGGCAGACTGCGGCGAGCCCTGTAGGAGCTGGCTTCTAAGTGATAATAATATGAGGCTTAAAAGGATAGAACTTCAAACATTAAACACAGACTTGTTTGGCATCCCCATGAAATTGTTTGGGAGGATAAAATTAGGTAAGATCTGAAAACACCAAGTTATTCAACCACTGACACAGGGTCCTCAACCTGTAAGACGGCAAATTCATAATTGTCTGCTTACGGCCTACAGCAGTTTTTAGACTGCTTTTTCATCAGCATCAAGGAAACAAAAGCCATACTAGAAACCAAGGAGCGTACCGAACATTCCCTTAACATTTGAAGACTATTTGAGAACACAGAATAAACGCTTCCACTGTCACTTGACTCTCTTTTACTGAGCATCCCTGAGCAGGATGAGCCAGAGGGTCATCAGGCATATCTGATTTAAATGAGCGGAATATGACTTCATACCTGCACTGCCATATACAGGGTGTCAAAACCTAAACTGCAGAGTTTGCGAGGCTTACTGACAAAAATGGGTTCATTTTTCCAGGTCTACAGGAAAAACAGGAAGTGACAGTGGAAGGATTTTTTTACTGCAAGTGTGTGACACATGCATCAACACCTATTTCAAGCAATTACAATGCTTTTGATTTTCAGTGGGCACAACGAAGTCTTTGTGAGGAAGTCCCCAGCTGAATCCTATTGGCCTGGTCACTTATTTCAACCCTTCAACGGTACCTGGAGCTCTCTCAGTTGATACCTTGCTCATGAATATGGTTTTCAGGCCAGTGGTTATAGCTAATCACCTTTATGTACTATATTTATAGACACTTATTAATATTGCACATTAAGCATCTTTTCTTCCTTCACCCATTTCACATCCCCAAATTCATTATATATACATTTATGTCAAATCTTTTTCATTAAGTTGCAGTTTCTCTTAGCGCCTTAAACTTGTATTCAGCCAAGGAATCTGACAGAAGCTGATTCTCAGCTGAGATATTTTAGACAATACAAGTAGGTTTTTAAAAGACCAAGTATTATTTGGTTTGGATACACACAGATGGCTTTCTCTGGGCCAATATCATTCCTCAGAGGAGTTCCCTCCTCCGTATTTTAGACATTTGGGGAACTAATCATGACACCGACTGAAACCTCTCTCAAAGGCAACACACACGTTTGCAGTGGGGAGCTGGGTGGCTCCAGGTCCCGTGTTCAGTGCAATGAGCCTCGGGCGACCCCTCCAGGCTGTAGCCTCTGTTGCAGGAATACAGCACGCTGGGCCCGGTGGTGGTATTTCCAACCTTGGCTTTCCCGTTCAGGAACACAAGGGGGGCCTTGCAACTGGTCTCTGGAAAGTAGAAGAAAAAAGCCTCATGTTAAAGGCTTCAGCCAATTCTCTTTCCTTCTTCTGCTACAACTGCTAAAGGTCCTCAATGTACCCTATAAAACATTATAGCCTACTCATGTGTGAAGCATGATGATACGCATTGAAGGAGAAAGACCCGAGCATGCATAACTTTTACAGTAATACATGCAGGCAGTTAAAGATTGCTATTTTTTCCCACCTGACTCTAGCTGTCTTTATGGATGTTGCCACCTTTTCTTGTTAACATAGCTGGGGCTTTGGATGGGCAGGTGGGTAAAACAAAGGAATTCTCACTTGTGTTTTCCATGGCCAAGGAGTTTCCAGACTTTATCGAATTTATTTCTTACAACTACAGTTGACCAGATAAAATACAGACTATGCAGTTAAATCTGGATATCAGTTCAACCGCAAAGAAATTTTTAGAATAAGTATGCTCCAAATATTGCATGGGGTATTTATATTAAGAATTGTTTTTAATCTGAAGTTTAAATTTAACTGGGTGCTTTTTTTGGCTACATCTACATCCTTACAACAACTCTGATATTATCTCATTTCACAGTTGAAGCAAAGTGAGGTGAAATAATTTGATCAAGGTTATACTGTGTGTAAAGAGAGCTAAAAGGTAAAATTATTAGAAGGTGAAATATAATAGGGAAGGAGGAAGAACAAGGGAATCGCGGGCACAGCCAAAAATTCAGGTAAGGAACACTTTCCGCGCCTCCCATGGATACAGACCCCACGCACTGATGGCAAGTTTGCGTGTCACTACAGATCACAGCTGTGCACCCGTGAGAAACATAACCAACAGGGATGTGCCGGGGGGACAGCAGGATCATCCTTTCTGGAATCTGAAGAAATGGGTTTGAGCCTTAATTTTATGAGCTTGGTGAAGGCAGAGGGGGTGGTCTAGACCAGTGATTCTCAGCCTGGGCTGCACGTTAATAGTTCCTGGGAAGCTTTAAGCCGAGGGCCCTGTCCCAGACCTAATGAATAAGGATCTCTATTGCAGCCTTGCTTTTGGTATTTTTCTGAAAAGTTCCCCAAATGATTCTAATGCTCACTCAGCATTGAGAGCCACTAGGTTAGATGCTAGCTGACTTCTTTGGGCTTCTTACAGCCTGGTAAGTACTGGGACCATGGGTATGAACAGTGGATGTACCTGGAATCTCCTGGGAGCTTTAAAAGCACAGTGATGAGGGGTCCCACCCTCAGAGGTCTGACCTAACTGATACAGGATGCAGACCGGTCAAGGGATGTTCCAAAGCTCCCCAGGGTATTCCAACGTGTGGAAGGGTAAAAACCATAGGCCCATGGCACTGCTCCTCAAACTGTAATTTGCACAGGAATCATCTAGGGACCTTGCTAAAATAGCAATTTTGATTTGGTAGGATTGGGGTGTGGCCTGAGGTTCTGCATTTCTAGCAGGATCCCAGGTACTACTGAGGCTGCTGGTCCTGGGGCCACCCTTTGAGGAGCACCAGCCTAGGGAATCCTTCTGATTTGAACAGGCTTCCCTGAAATCTAATGGATACAGATAGCAATCTATTTAATAACTTAATAAGTATCATATAAGATCTTTCAAATCAGGATGCTTGGTGTGAGCATTTTTCCCCAAAAAATATTTGTATTTTTTACATGCCTAGGAAAAAAACACACAATACAGTATATGAAAATATTAAGAGTTTTTATCCTTGAGTGGTGGGATTAAAACCATCTTTTTCTTTTTGCTTATTTGTGCTTTTAATATCTTTGCAAAGAACTTGTATCACTTATTTAATAATTAGAAAGAAAAAGAAAAGAAAACCACAGAAAATAATAGGATTCAAGTACAGCTTTGTATTATCTTGCATTTCAGAGAGAGAAATGATAGTATCCACTGGCATTGTAGTTTGATTTAAACCTGCTGCAAATTGAAACGATCCTTTGCATTTCCTAGGCAGGCACACTCCCTTCCTTTTCATTCCCTATTCTCCCTCCGGCACACACACACTTTTCGATCATATACAGTTGGGATAAAAATGCTATTATCGGTAATGCCCAATGATGCCTTTCTGTGACTTCAGATGTTACTCAATGTTTTTTAAAAATATTTTTCTATATAGTATTTATACAACTCTTTGAGAACCAAAAGATCATATGTCTTTCATTGGGTTTCAACCATATAATATTTCTTAAAAGACTTGAGATTTCTAGATACATGAAATCAACTGGTTAATCTATCCCAGAAGATTCAAGTACTTAAGAGTCTCAGTGACAACTCTGCCACCAAATTGATTTATGATACCGGGCAGGTCACCTTACCTCTCCCAGCCCCCTTTACTCATTTAGCAAGATGAAGAAATCTTACTCATCTTGACGCAGTCCCATCTGGTCCAGCTGGATCACCTGAAAGGTTGCTTAGACCAGATTATTTAAAAGGCCCCTTTTCGTTTGAAAATTTGATGACTCTCCCAGGATCATTAAGAGAAAATATATTTAAAAGCTTTCCACATTGATGGGTTTCTAGAGATACACTGCCTTTTGGCAGAGGAATCCTATGGGCCATATACTGGAATAAAGTCATGTGAATTAACCCACATCTGGCTAAATACACTTGACTCTTTTCATAAAAGGAGTTCACGTAAAATTCCATGAAAATGTTAACATTCATTTATTTGACACATGAGCCAACATCACTTTAAGAAGATGTCAGTATTGGTCAGTACTGTTACCAAAAACCAAAAGATCTGCTTTCTAAATTACAATTATTTTTTGGGGAGGGGGACACGAAATGCAAATAAACTCAATAATTAACTAGTTTCTAAACAAAATTTTTGCCATTCCAGAGTCGGTCATCTTGTGCTCTATTCTAATGTAATCATTAATCTCCACTACAGATTTTGACCTTTTTAGTGCTTTGGTGTGCCTCAGTAAAAGTCCAGAATCAATTTTTTAAATTACAGAACTGATTTATCAAGACACGGGAGTCACACGGTTACCGTGTCCTCAGCATCATTTTGGAGACTGCTAAGTGCCGCTTGACTTACTTTTGCACGTTGCTACCCCTCCACTCCACTGTCCGTTCTCCTGACAGAAACGTTCAACGCTCCCCTGTGAATCAATGGAAAAGAGTCATTGACAAGATCATAAGTCGACAATGAAAAGAGCAAGGGATTGCAAAACAATCATAGCTGTGAACTTGAGTCTCTTGGCACTGGAATGCTGAATAAATTTATTAAGTAAATGTAGTTGAAGAGGCAGGTTTAGATTTGCAAAAGGGTTTTCACCAAATTTCTTTGAAATTCACGCCCTGGCTGACTAGCATAATTAAGGCACAGGCTTCGGTTCACTTTCTGTTTAAATGACAACTGGTTACAGCCAACAGTTAAGACTGGGGAATGTTTGACATGTCAACCAGGTATATCTGCTTGGTATATTTGAAACATATTTTGAGTTGAATCTATGTTTTAATGCCTGAGGTATAGCAAAGAATAAAATTCTTTATCTTATACCCTTGAACATGAAATATGCCAACATATTTTATTGGCACGAGGACTGCATTTTTCAACAATGTAATTCATCCTAGATAAACTTACATTATTAAGGGCTCAATCATTTAAAATTTTAAATATTTTAGATACAATTTTTTCAAATCTACTTCCCTGCCTTGTGAAAGAGAGTAAAATGAACATAATTTACTTGAAAATGTATTTCTAATTATGATACTGAGAATACGTTCTGTATGTTTTTCAATATCCCATTACCCTGGGGGGGTTACAGAGTGTTTGTCCTTGTAGCTGTTATAGGCTGCTATATCACTATTCTTTGATTCTGCCTTGTAATTTTACATCTTTGCTTCTTCCTTCTTTCTGGTTTATCTTTTATGGTAATCATCGGTGTTCCTAATGAGAATCCCTTTTCATGCTTTAAAGTCCTAATCTAGAGAATAATGAACAAGATAAATAAAATTTTGTGAGATTATGTATTAAAAAAGATCAGGTTTTAAGTAATGTGTTAAGGGGCTTGACTGTAAGTTAAATACACAAACTTTAGCATGTAAATTTTGTCACATGTTTTTCATCATTAGGAGCTCCCAGATATCTTGTCACCTTGAACTTGTTCCTAAATTAGCAAGATGTCTGAAAGAGCCTATCACCTTTACTTAGATTCATATCTGGATTGATGGATGCCTTGCACCCTTACTCATCTATTCGAAGGTATTTTCTCTGAGCTTTCAGATTAATTACTGATAAATTTTTACCTGTTAAAATGCCACTGACTTAGACAGAAGGATAATGTCCTGACTTTCCAAGAAAATAATTCCCTCTATAAAATTAAAATATTCCTTAAAGTACATATTCATTATTTTCTTCTTATTGAAAAACCAATATGTGTTCATTAGAGAAAGTTTGGAAAATGGAAGGTTTTCCATGATTCTTCATCCAGAGATAAACAACGTTAATATCTGCTACACTTTTTCTAGGCTTATTACTTATGTACATAAGAAAATATAACATTCTAGTTTGTGAATTATTTTTTATTAATTTTGGGGAAGTATATGGCTTCCCCAAAGCCTTATGACTTTCATAAAAGTCAGCTAACTCCACAACTATGTGGATTCTTCCAGAATAGACTATACTCGAGTTAATTTCAATTAATAGCTTAGTGTTTTCCCCAGTACTATTTTTCCTTGTTCTCTTTCATCTAATGACTTCAATAATAATATTCTGCTTTGACTATGCTGATTTTAATGCCAGCAAACACTCAAATAAAATCTATTTTCTGTAACTATTGATGTAAGAAAAATCAAACACCATCTGTTGGCTGGCTCCCTTCTCAGTAAGTTACAAATTTTATCATGCTTTTCCTTCTTTCTTTTTCTCTGTTTCTGTACAAATCTTGCTTTTGATGAATGAAGCTGGAGTTTTAGACACAGATTGGCATTATTATTTTTGACCTAATGTATCTGCTTGATCAACAATTAGGTTAGACGTTTATATTAAGTTTTAGCATCATGGCAACCACTTTATGGCTCACTGGCAATGGTTTTGTATCACAGCTGTCCCATTTTTGAGGTCTGGATTTTCATTTATTCCCCAGTTGCCTGTAGTAATTTTCATTCCAGAAAGATTTCATGTGCAGTAAAATTTTTAAGGTTTAGATAGCTCAAAAAAGTTGTGTGCCTTACATATAAATGACAACTTATTTACATAGTAGAGTAAGTGAACATGGTTAACATTAGTTGTCCTACTTGCTTTGTTTGATTTGGGTAATAAATACAAATACTGGAAGTGATAATAATCACTACCATATAATGAACTCAGACAATGCATAAAGGGCCACGCTTCCCACTTTATTTCATCTCCAGCCCTTGCGGTAACTTTGCAAAGGCGGTTATTGCATTTCTATCACAGACAGGATGAAGCAGAGGCTCAGAGAGGTTTGGTCGGTTCCCAGACGACTTTCAGGCAGCAAGAGAGCAGTGCCTGTACCAGACGTCTGCCAGGACAAGTCCCTGTCCTTACCCACTTTCCCTTCTACTGACCTTTGGTTTCTAGGGTACTTGTTAAAAACACCAATCCCCAAGTCCTGTTTGATTCAGAAGGTCCTGGCCTAGGAATACACACTCCTTTAAACAACTTCCTAGATGATTCTCAAGCAAATGGCTCTTGGACCACACTTTGAGAAACACAGCAATGTCTCCGATTAGTGGTTCTCAGTCCCGGTTAAACATTCCCTGGGGAAATTTAAATAAGATGCTGCTGCCCTAGATCCAACCAACAGAGACAATGAATGAATCGGTCTGGGTTGAGAACAGTCATTTGCATTTTCAACTATGTCTTATGGAAAAAGTCAAGCATGTGAAGAATATCACTAGAAAGAACAGTGTAACGCACTTCCATGTCGCCAACAGCCAGCTTACACAATGGACCCAAGGCCAACCTTGCCTAATTTAAGCCCCACCCCACTTTGTTTTGAAGCAAATCCCAGATGTCAAGTCATTTAATAACAACTATTTCAGTATGCATCTCTAAAATATAAGAGCTCTTAAAAATTATAACCACAATAACACCATTCTATCATAAAGTAATGACTCATGAATATAAAACAAAATATTCAATGTGCTCAAGTTTCCAACTGTTGCATAAATTATCTTTTTACAATTCACTTCAATCTGGACCAAAGAAAGGTCCACATGGTTTATATATTTAGGTTGCTTCTCTTTTTCCTCTCCTCTTACCCTGCCAATTTGTTTGTTTCAGAAAACAGAAGACAGCTCATTAGCAGACATTTCCACCACAGCCAGCAGTTTTCCTGATTGCTTCACTATGATGTCACTTACCATGTTCCTTCGCCTCCGATACCAGCTATTGGGTGTGGAGGATGGATAAGATTCCAACTGAATTTTCCTTTTTTTGGCAAGACTTTTTCAAATGGTGCGTTTATCCTTCAGGAGGCACGTCATGTCTGGTGGCCTCTACTGTTTTTTCTTTCTGACTTTAGTAGCTGTGACGATGATAGCCTAAACCCATTAATTTATCTAAGCTGCAAATTCTGGGATTTATAGTCTACAATTTATTGCCTGGAGTAATTCTATAAAGGGGAACTTCCTCTTTGCTCCTATTTTATTGTCTAGAAGTCTAGGTAGCCTTGAAAAAAGACAATTTTTCAAAACAAAGGGTTTGTCATGAGCGTCCTCTAAAGTCACTAAATGATTTTTTTACCATTACTATAAGTCTAGCACTATGCATGACACTTTCGATGTGTTTCAGTCCATTATCATTATTGTTCTTATTGATGCTGACGTGGTCTCTTTTTGGCCTGTGGGAGCTTTATTCAGGTGGGTCCTCAGTCTTTCTTAACATGTGGCCTCTGATAGGTTCTGTCCTGTCTCAAGGGACAAGATTTTCTAGGCTAATCTTTTACATTTCTTGTCCCAGACGTGGAATCAGTTATTTCTGCAAGTAATTGGACATCAACGTACTTTTTAAAGCCTCTCAGGTAATTCTAAGATGTAGCTTGGAGGGCAGCCATTGCTATAGCACCTCTCTCAGTTTTGCAGCTTACACCACGGCGTTTCCAAAAATTGTCATGGCTAATTATTTACTTCCTCAAATTTATTTATTTAGTTTTTAAAGATTTTATTTACTTGTTTTTAGAGAGAGGGGAAGAGAGGGAGAAAGAGAGGGAGAGAAACATCAATATGTGGTTGCCTCTCGCATGCCCCCTACTGGGGACCTAGTCTGCAACCCAGGCATGTACCCTGACTGGGAATGGAACCAGTGACCCTTTGGTTCTCAGGCTAGTGCTCAATCTACTGAGCCACACCAGCCAGGGCTACTTCCTCAGATTTAATGACCCATCAGTTTTCTACATGTTTGTTTAAATCTTATTCCACTGTTTTTTCTTAACAAATTGCAATATTAGTAATTTCTTACAGGAAGAACTGGGTTTCAAAAGCAGGAAAACTTTCCAAATGCAATCAACTATTTATTATTACCCTTTCTTTTATTTTTTTAATCTTTTGAAGAATCTTTTGAACAAGATCCCTATCAGTCTAGTTCCAGCATTCATGGGCCTATTTTATGACAAGTCTTTGATTTTGTGGTCACAAAGTGGAATGCACTATACAAATTTCACAGACCACTGTCAGTGACTACTTCTGTGAAAGCTGTATTTAAATACCACTATAACAACATAAACAGGGAAGAAGAGCTTCCTGAGAAACCAGATGACGACATTAAGATGGATTTCTTAAATTTCCAAGTTTGATATCATTATGCTTTCAGCAAAATTGATTGTAGTGTTTCCGTCAAAGTAAATAGAGAGACCTCAGTGCTGCTGATGGGCTTTTTTTTTAAAGATTTTATTTATTTATTTCTAAGAGGAGAAGGGAGAGAGGGGGAAGGAGGGAAACATCGATGTCAGAAACATAGATTGGCTACCCTGTGGTATGGCACCCCGACCCAGGACCAAACCTACAACCCAGGCACGTCCCCTGACTGGGAATCGAACTGGCGACATTTTCCTTTTTTGGGAAAATGCCCAACTGAGCCACGCTGGTCAGGGTTCTGATGGCAATTTAATATTACAGACCAAGTCACTTGGCATTTGGTTAGAACTGCTATGCGATCTTTCAGGCCAGATCTCCCACGTGGCAACCTGGCATCTCAATCAAGAACCTGATTAGGTGTTTGAGCCCACTGCTTGAGGAAATCTTAGCTTTTCATATCTAAATCCCAGCTCTTCACACCTAAATCCCTAAGGTCACTGCTCCATGGTGACAGACTGTGTTGTTTCAGAGTATGACTAACAGGAAGCTGAAACACAGGCTTATAGGACCAAAGGAAGTAACGGTATCAGTCTTGTGGTTGGCTTACTAACTTTTTCCTTTTCGTGGCTTTGAGTTTTTTTTAATTCAAGACTTATTTTGCTTATTTTTAAAATTATAGTTCAATTACCATTGTCCCCATTTTTCCCCATTACTCTCCCCTGCCCTACCCACCCCCACCTCCTACCTTCAATCCCTGCCACTGTCTTTGTCCATGAGTCCTTTATACACGTTCCTTGATGATCCTTCTTTCCCTTCTCCCCCTCCGCATCCCCGCCTGCCTCACCACTACCACCCTTCCCGCTCCCCTCTCGTTACTGTCAGTTTGTTCTTTTTTTTCCACGTCTCTGATTCTATTCTGCTCACTTGTTTTGCTTTTTAAAGTTGTAAGTCACATTAAATATTTCTTGTAAAGAATTAGGGAAAAAAGCAACTAAATATAAAATAATACTTTAAGACCAAAATCAGTGAAATCAATACTAATACTAAAAATCTTCCAAGTAGATTAGAAATGCAAATTAGTTCTGGTTAAACAATTTGTTCACTTACCTCTAATTCATAACCAGGTTCACACTGATAAATAACTGTGCTTCCAAAGCTGTATGTACTGCCAACCACGAATCCGTGCTGTGGACTCTCAGGTGTCCCACAAGAAATTGGACTGCAGGATTCATCAGAAAGCGGTGGCTCCCAGGTGCCACCAAGCTAAGCAACAAATAAATTATAAGTTATGTCCAGAAGTTAAATTGTATGAATGAAGAAGTCTGTAAATATTGATTGTATAGCAGAATAATCTCCAAAATGATAGTCAAAAGAACCTATTGTAGAATTTGCTCCTACTTCTTCTACTTATTATCTGTGGCCTCAAAACTACATTAATTGTTATATGGCCTTCACAGTCATTGCTAAACCATTTTGGACATTTCTTAACATACCAAAGAAGCATTTCTTCCTAATAAAATCCACTGAAAAACTAGTAACACCAAGAAGTATGTTTTTATTATGATGCATGAGGACTGGGTGGATGATACAAATATTCTGTGATGTACCAATGTCTTCTTATATTTCACAAAATTCAATATTTTAAAGTTTATGAGAAATAGCAAATTTTAGGCATATCACTCAAAGTTGAAAAGGATGGCTTCCTTTTCTGCATTCCAACTCAAATACTTGAAAACAGTTTATTACATATTTTGGTGTGGGTCACATAAATAAAATATATATTCAGATTTACTTTATTTCCCCACCATCATAGCCTAGAACTAACATTTCTCAGCCCTCTGTCTGGGCTGGTACACACAGATGTTTGCCTTGACTGTTATTCTCTTGCTAATATTTTTTGTCTTCTTTGAGGAAACAGGCCATGAGTTGAGTAATTGCCTAAAACAGGACTGGAGGCAAAGCCTCAATTCTACATATGAGCCAGAAGCAATTTTACATATCTATGCCTACACATAATCAACCATTCTCCTAATGTTGGAAATATGAATTATATCTCATTTTCATACTATAAATTGATGTAGACACCGGCTAGCAGCGTCCGCATCATTATGGATGAAATAAAACATGCACACGGACTACCGAGTCTGGTGGAGGAAAAAGGAGCAGCATGGCTTTTCTCTCAAGGGGAGCATAAAGCGTGGCCTCGGCCATGACAGGCCTTTATTCTCTATCTCCTGCCATTACAAGATGGTCCTCCCTCGCTATGCCCAGTTACAACAAAAGGAGCCAATGCCCCTCATCACATCACAGAAGAAGGATATTAGCAAATGAAAAGGCAAAAGTGGTTGAGCCAGTTACACTGGTCCCTGCAAGGTTTAGCACTTGCAGGGTGAGGGAGTTTTCAGCAAAAGGCAAGCCTCAAAGCAGCCTAGGTATATTGCAAATCTGATTACCCATAAGAGAACCTATCTGTGGGCGTGGGTCCTGTGCATCTCCAAGTGGGAGCTGGGCCCATGCCACGCAGAAGGGTCTGCCACATCGAATATTGCTTCAATCAATATATATTTTTTGAATAAATCATTCTAGGTATTTTAATAACTTTTTAAAACTATATAACATTGTTTTCTTTTGTGATAGCTAAAATGTATTTTGGTATATGTTAATTTTTCCCAATGGTTACTTAATTGTATCAAAATAATTTGTTTACTAATGACTTCTATCTCTACTGCATTGTGATGATTCCTTTATCACAATTTACTTTTGACTCATTTCTTCTCTTCTATTAAATTTTCCTTTTACCTAATTTTACACAAATACCACACTGAGAGGAGTTTTGTAATTCTGTAAAATGTCTTACCTTCAGGAAGAGCTCATCATCTTTTAGCATTCATTTTTCAGAATTTGTATCGATCTTCTCATTTATTTGTTTTATGAACTACAGGATCATGTTATATGACAATGAAATATTTTTAGGCACTAAATATAGTTTTACACAACTTACACATTTAAACGTTTACAAAGGGTCTCTTCAGACCAAAAACTAAACCAAAACTCAGTTGAGTGCAGGTTACGGGCCATACTATATGCGGAGAAAGTAACAAGGGCTGTCAAAAATAAATTGGTTGAGAAAAAGTGAGTGTAGGCACCTGTATGGCGGGGTCCTTTGGGGCACATGAGGAGCCACCCCATCGTCCACACCCAGCCTGGAGAAGCTTTGGGAGGCCATTGAGCTGAGTCCGGTTAGTATGCGGGGACTTTGCTTGGTTTAGAAAGCTCTGGGTCTTTGAAAAAGTTTCCCCTCAAATAGCTTCATCTCTAGACTTAAAACGGAACATCTGGAACTGCACCAACTGTGAGAGCAACTTTGACAGCCATCTGACCTGCTCCCTGTGATGTCGCTGCTCTTAGGTTTGGCAGCAGCCAATCACTGAGGATGCATGATTTATAAATGGGAAAGTGGAAGGAGAAGGAAATAGTTCTTGAGTCCCTACTATACAACAGCCATATACTAGACACTTCACTGCATCATATAATGTACTCCTTTCAATGACAGATATATAAAAACAAAAACAAGTTGGAGGAATATAAAGTCACATTACAGAGCCTACAACTATTTGAGATGGAGTTCAAAGGCACGATGAACATAAAAGACATTCTATACCATGTGTCACTCCTCCTCATCAGCTCTCGCCACCACCCCTCCACCCGAAACTCCAGCAAAAGAAGACGCTATCAACGGCTCGTTTATTTTCTTTCTTTGGCGCAACTTGCAGAAACCAGGAGAAGGGACTGTCTAGGGAGGTTGGCTGTCGATGGTGCTGAGCTAGGCCCCTGCCCTCATTATCTGCACAGCTGTTCACACCAACCCTGTGAGAGAGGTATTTCTGTCCCTTTTTTTTAACGAGGAAACTGAAGCCCAGAGATTTTAAGTAGCTTTCTTAAAATCACACAAGTAGTAAGTAGCAGACTCAGAATCTGACTCCAATTTTCTGTCTGTTTCTGCAGCCTTTGACCTTTCGAAAACCGGGAACATATTTGGAATCATCAGAGCTCCCTGCTACACGCACACACTGTTTTGAGCATCTACGTGCAGACCGCAGGACCAAGAGGCTAATTTTTCATGAATATCTTCTTATAAGTGTTTCAATATTTCATCTAACGTCACCACTTTTCACCGATCCTTGGCATTTTTGTAGTTTCAAAACAGGAATGTTGAAAAGAAAGATATATTTTATTATATTTCTACCAAAAAACTTCTCAAGTCCTTTGACACAACTGGAAACGTGAGGCATTTTTTTTCTTTTTAGGTCAGGAAGATACTGCTTGTGTGATGTGAGATACATACATACACACACACACAGATACACACACACACACACACACAAAGATACACACACATATGCTGAGTTATGCTTACATGCTCTGATTAACGCAGAGATTCTTACCTGACATGTCGATATGTTAACCCCCTCGTAGGTGTAGCCTTCTACACATGACACAGAAACGTGCTTATTCACACTGAAATCGTCCCCATGAACAAGTATACGTGTTGTGTTGGTTGGTAGAGAACATTTTTTAGGACTGCAGGAGATTCTCTCAGGGAACCAACGGCCATCTTTCTGACAGGTGAATTTATCTGTATCTGTATCCATCATGTAACCTTCTAGACATCTGCAACAGAAAAGCAAAAAATAGGTGCCTTAAAAAAGGACAACACAGTCAATTATCTGTTTGTAGATTTAAGGAGCTGTTACAAGGCTCAGTAGATACTGTTGGTGTGACGTCAACACTGACTCAAGCACCAGATGGGTGGCATTGTGATGCAGAAACACCAATATAATGATAACCAGTCCTTTGTTACATGAATGATTAACCAAGTTAAAGTTGCTTTAAATGTTATTGTTGACCTTCACTGTGGATAGTATCATTACTGAATCCATTTTTATTCTATAACAGCTCACAGTGTAAGAAATTCTAGACAAAGTTCAAAGCAGACTTGGATACTAGTGAGAGTATAACGTAATTAATATTTATTGGGTATCTACTTTGTGCCAAGCACTGTTCTAGATTCTTTACATAATTTAATCCTGATTATCAGATACTATAATGTAACAATTGTGTGGCTGTTCAAGCTCCAAACTGGCTCAAAACTCCATGATTTAAAAATTTTGCATTTATTTATTCAGCAAATGTTTACTCATGAAATTCCAGTCCCTGCTGTAAGTGCCCTACAAATACTAACTCATTTAATACTCGAGTCAACCCTAGGAGTAGGTGCTATCATCATCTTTGTTCTCCTTTTGTACATGATGACACTACCGCCAGAGCGCTGAGAATCTGGTTCTAGAGTGACATCATTTAATTAGCTAACCTTTATGAAGTGGATATGTTTTTTTTTTTTTAATATCACAAATTAAGGGCCAAGCAGGAGTCAGAGGTTCTGCAAGCTTGGAGTGACCTGCTTATACATCAAGTGAAGATGGAAAAGACGAGGCAATCAACCCACAGCAAGGGGACAGACAGCCACGTCTTGGGAAGCGGGTGATATTGTGACTTCTCAAGATATCTGACACACCAACACCCAAACAGAAGTTTTAAAATGTATTTCAAAAACAAGGAATATTTTTTGCCTTTCTTTCTAGTGCATGGTCCATTTCTCTATTGCTTTGCTGTTTATGAACCTTCCTTGGGTCTATTTCTTACTGCAATTAAGAGAAAATAAAGGTAGGGCTAAAATGTCCACAACAGACATGCTTAATAAGAGTCACTGAATCATAAATAAAATCTAAGAAGTCAATATGTGACTAATCTATAGTCACATATTGGCTAATCTATAATTCTTTCAGAATGTGAGTAGAATCTAAATTGATTTAAAGGATTGAGATCTCTTTGCACATTACAAACATTTAACCCATTAAAATTTTAATTTATAAATTTGTTTAATATTTTCTCATCTTTTAAAATAATGCATTTTAGATAGGAAACTTTGCAGCAAAACCCACGATTTGTGTACTAAATTCTGAGTTTGTCTGACAGCATTGGTTGGGAGTCCCCCTATGAAGAGCTCCCTATTCACATTGACCAATGAAAGTATGTGATTTTTACCTGAATTATTCAACTTTTGTCTTATTTCCCCAACATTTGCATGTATGAATATAACCACACAGTGATTTCATACAGAAATTTGCTAGCATGATGTTTATGAAGAGCCTTATGATTTAAGAGATACAAAAACTAGCTAGAGGATCATGAAGCTCAATAGAATATGGTAATTATGATAATTATATTAGGAATTACCATCTGAAAATGTAGAAATTTATTTTTACAACCAATGGATTTCTACATAATTATGGGTAGAATAAAGGCAAGTGTTAAAAGCTTCAGCGTTTGGAGAGCAGCTCAGAGATGCTGTTTTCTTCCCAATTAGCTACATTTTGACCAATACCGTTTCACTTTACAACTCTCTTGCCTGCATCCCTTGGAGACTTAGAGCCCTGGTCTTACCTGAGCTTCACTGTACTTCCATAGGTGTGTGCCTCTCCGGATGCCACTGCGTTGGCGACAGATGGTGGGGGTCCACAGGACAGGGGCTGGCAGACTGGATGGGGCTGGCTCCATACCCCTGTCTCCGTACAGATGAGGTCGGCACTGCCCTGGATGGCATACCCAGGTCTGCAGCTGTAAATTATCACATTCTCCTCTGAAGAGCCACTCTCATTGACGAATGCATTTGGTATTGCTGGGAGAGAGCCACAGGACGTGTGTTCACAGCGTGGGAAGCCAGAGCTCCACTGGCCATTGGCTTCACAGGTGATCTCAGAAGGTCCCAGGAGCCTGAAGCCTTTGAAGCACCGAATCTGAGCTGCCTTCCCGCAGTCAAAATCGGTCCCATTGACAGTTCCACTTTCAACGACTGGTGTGAAACACCTGCAAGGCAGGCAGGACGGTGGGCTGCCGCTCCAAGAGCCGTTAGACAGACACCTCCTTGAAGGATTTCCATGGAGCTTGTAACCAGAAAAGCACTGATACTGTATGTGCCCCCCATGATAGAAGAACAAGCCATTAGGGAAGCCCTGGGAAGCATTCTCAGGAGGACCACAGCTCACTGGTTTGCAGAGAGGGAACTCCGCATCCCAGTTCCCATCTGACTGACAGGTGAGTTTCGGAGCCCCATGCAACACGTAGCCCTCCTCGCAGCGGAACATCACTTCCTTCCCAAAGCCATAGTCCAGGCCGTCTGTCACCCCATTTGCCATCGGTGGGGGGGTGGCACACTTGACGGGCACACACATGGGAGTGGTTCCACTCCAACTCCCATTGGCAAGACAAACTCGACCCCTGGCTCCCTCCAGGAAGAAGCCTGCATCACAGGTGTATTCAACTTCCTTTTGGAAGGTGTGCTCCTCTCCCTTCACCTGGCCGTTGGCTGAGACTGGGGGTGAACCACAGTCCACAGGAATGCAGACTGGCTCACTGCCATCCCAGTTTCTATTTTCTTGACATGTTCTCCTCTCGGTGCCATTCAACACATACCCAGGATCACACTCGTAGTACACCATGCTCAGGTACGTGTAGTTGTTTCCTTTGACGGAGCCATTGGTAACTGGATTTGGTTTGCTGCATTCAATGGCCTCACAGCGGGGGGAAGCGCCGCTCCACTCTTTATTCTGTAGACAGAGTCTGATGTCAGGGCCCAGCAGAATGTGTCCGGGCCTGCAGCTGTACTGCACGGCACTGCCCATGGTGGTCTCTGTAACATGCAAAAAGCCATTTTCAGGAGCGATGGGCAAATCACATTCGATTGAGATGCAGGATGGTGCGCTGCCACTCCAAGTGCCATCTTCCTGGCAGGTCAGCACAGGGTTCCCCAAGAGTTCATATCCTGGATGACAGGTGTACGAAACCGTGGTGCCATGCAGGAAGCTTGCTGGAGGTGTAGCAGGCGTTGAGTTTTCCCAGGTTTTAGCCACAGCTCCCAGATGAGGATGAGGGTGAGGAGTCAGATATGGAACTTCCATCATGTCTTCTTCTTGGTCAAAATATCCCTGAGCATCTTCGACCTTAGTATAGTCCCCAAAATCAATTTGAGGAGGGAGGCCGCAGTCTATGGGCACGCATGTTGGGATGGAGCTTGACCATCCCGACTCTTCGCAGGTGTGCATGGCATGGCCCACCATGTGGAACCCAGGGAAGCAGCTGTAGATGACCATGGAACCGTAGCTGTAATCCGCACCTTCCACGAAGCCATTTTCAATGGGTTGTGGGGGATCGCAGTGGATGGCACTGCAAGATGGGGCATCTGCATCCCAAACACCTCTTTCTAAGCAGGTCAAGGCTTTGGGACCTTCGAGCTTGAAGCCTTGGTCACAAGAGTAAGTAATGGTTTCTCCAGGGTGTGGGTTTCTGTAAGAGAATTTGCCATTCAAAATCTCCTTGGGCTTTGGGCACTCGATGGGTTTACACGTTGGTGTTCCTCCAAGCCAGTGGCCCTTTTCTCCACAAAGGACTGTGGTATTTCCCACCAACTGAAAGCCTGTCTTGCAGGTATAGAGAGCCGTGCTGAGGTAGGCGAGACCATGCACGTCGATGATGCCATTGAGAATCTCCTCAGGTTGGGGGCACTCCACTGGGACACACTCTGGCAGTGGAGAGCGCCAGGTGCCGTCAGCTTGGCAGAAGGTGGTAGGCTCTCCTCTTAGGAAAAACCCATCCACGCAAGAATACTCGACAGTACTTCCGAAATGAAGAGCAGAGGCAGGAGCAGGAACACCAAAGGCAATCAGGGGAGGCGGGAGGCAAAGAACCATCTTACACACCGGAAAAGAATCATTCCACTGCTGGGACGGCAAGCACTTCAGGACGGAGGGGCCCTGCAGGGCATGCCCTTCTTTACAGGAGAACGTCACCACTCCCACCTCCGTGCTCAGCTCCTTCAGCACGAGCTGGTTTTCCAGGAGGGGTGGATCCGGGCACTTGGCGGGCACACACTTTTGGTTTGGCTTCTTATTCCATTTGCCGGATTTCTGGCATGTCCAAGAGTTATCACCGATAAGCTCATAACCCTCGTGACAGAAAAACTGAACCTTGGACCCTACTTCAAAGTTTTCTCCTTTCACGTAGCCATTCGGGATCGGGGGAGGTCTTTCACAGTGGAGGGGGATGCACGACAGAGGGGAGTCGCTGTGCCAGTGGCGGTTGGCTTGGCAGACAAATACGGGACTTCCAACCAGCTCATACCCTGGGTTACACCGGTATCTCACTTCACTCTCAAAGATCCTGCCAGTGGCATGCTGCACAACAAGGAGAAAACAATGAAGGATGGTTTGTGTAACAGATACTATAATGAACTAAACGCACTGAATAGTAAAAATGAGTTAAACTAAAATGCCTACTTTAAAATGAATCATTAAGACATAAGCAAGTAAGGATTTATATTTTTTCCAATAGGTCCAAATGTTATTTAAAAAAAGTAAGTTCAAAGGACAAGAGGAAGTCAAATTAGGTAATCAGTGCCTCAGGAATGTCTACCACAGTGCTAAGCCTGTAAGTAAAAGGTAAGTAAAAGTCTCTAAATTAATGGATGAATTGAGAGAGCAATACTGAAAGTTGTAAGTTACTTGGTAAATTCGAAAAATCTTGCTGGCCAAAGCAATGCTATACTTTGTTGTTTTAATCACAGAGAAGAAAGTGCCTACACAAGCATACTTTCCTGGTTAATTTTGTTAGACTACATAAAAACCCAATAAAGTATTTTTCATGGATATGTTTCTAAAAGTACTGTCAGAGTTCAGTGTTCATTCTTAATATGCTTTTAAAAAATTGCTGCTAAGACATAAAGAAGGGAAATAAAAAAACCTCTAATTCAACTTTTAAACAGAATACTTAATACTTGTGATCTTGAAATTCAAATAAATATGTGTATAATAACAAACCATTTTTCGGTGGTATGAAAGACGAATTAGGTGTGAAACATTTAAAAGATTACTGCGGGGCTGTGCTGGTGAGAAAGGTGAAGTCTAGCTTCTGTGTTGTAACGAACTCCTCGGTATGTGGACATGATAATTTGTTTTGTTTACTCACTTGGTGCTTGGGGGGCCCACGTGCATGACCACACTAGGCCATTACGGGCCTCACCCCTACCGTTAAACACTAGAGTTTCGGTGTTTACCTGGACCCTAGCAGGAGCTCCAGAAATACTTGTTAAATGAATAAGTAAACACAGCTTCCTTACATATACTATAATCTTCTTCCAGTGGAAATCTAACACATTTGTGCAAAAATCTTAAATAAATGGCTTTTACTGTTTTGTTGTATTTGAATATCAAGGAGAAAAAGTACTATGTATGTGATGGTTTTTAAAAAGTATTTAACTAGAATATTGTCTATTTAAAATGGCTCTTGGTTTGGGGGAATACATGTTCATTCCTGTTTTCTTGATGGACTGAATGAAAAGATACATGTTAGAAAGCTAATATATTAAAAGGATTCATATCTCTGATATTTTCTCCAATATTCACCACCTATAGATTTAGCTACTTCTTTTTTTCAATGATTAATCTGTTCACTGGCCCCACTTTTGAATCATGGGTTAGCCATGTTGGCTGGCCTTGAAGGTGATGGAAACCATGGACTACTTGCTAGTTGACCTCTCACCTCCAGAAAGCTATTCTCAATCTTAGGTGGCTCATTGCAGGATACGGGGTGGCAGGTGGGTATGGGGCTGCTCCACTGGCCCGTGGCTTCGCAGGTGCTCTTCTTCTCCCCTTTGATGTAGAACCCCTTGTTGCAGCTATAAGCCACCACGGCCCCAAAACTGTAGTTTGAGCCGCTCGCATAGCCATTCGTGATGCTTGGTGGCTCTCCACACCGCACGGGGATGCACTGGATGGTCAGGGGGGAAGGGTTCCACTGCCCACCTCTCATGCATTCGATCTTCGCTGAGGTGTTCAGGACGAAGCCTTCCATGCATTTGAAGCTCACAACTGAGCCTGCTGCAAATTTTGCTTTGCTCACAGATTCCAAGAGGCTGTAGGAAACAGATGGGGGCTTTTCGCAGAAATGAGCTATACAGCGGGGCATGGCCTGACCTTCTGGGGGAACCCACTTGCCCTGGGCATTGCAGAGGAGCTGGGAATTGTCTGCCAGGCTGTAACCATCTGAACAGTAGTAGAACGCAATGTCTCCAAATAACCGATGGGCAGTCTCTGGAGAGGCGTGCTCCACGTGGGGAGGCTCATCGCAGGACACAGCCAGACACTGCTGGTTACTGCTGCTCCACTTGCCACTGGCCAGGCACTCAACGGTGTCAGGGCCAGCAAGGGTGTAGCTAAGGGGTTGGGGGGAAAGAAACAATAAGGATAATATGTGAGAAAAGGTGTTTGCATCTTTTTATTCCAATTTTACTTTTATTACCATCCAACAATTACTTTTATTCTTTATTCCTTAAAATAATAGATCCTATTGAGCTCATTGATCACATGACTTTTATTTGGGCTACAGAAGTATATCTTGATTTCAATATTAATGCTCATTCAGAAAGGGAAGTGGATTGAAGATTACTGCGATTTAAGGAACTCTAAAAATTGTGACACATTTCTTTAAGAATACAAACGAGGAGCAAACTAAAGCCCTGCTTGACTCAATTCAAAATTGGAACTTTGTCTTTAGATGGTTTTAGTTGATTGGTTTTATCGCTGGTCTTTGAAACAATCTCTTATGAGCTGTATATGCATGTGGCCTACAGACAGCTCAGAGTTACACCTACTTATCTTCAATGAACTTCAAAGCAGCAATTACGGTTTTAGTCTCCTTCACCATAGGTTGGCGTTAACAGCTGTGTTCTACACGTGGGCAACCAGTATGAATGAATTATGCTTAATAACTCTCATCTTTCTTTATGCACAAGGTGATTGCCCATATACGACAGATTGACAACTTGCATAAATCTTGAATTGCTCTCAAGTGCTCTCTCAATGAAGCAGAACAAAATAGTAGGATATGCAGTATTAGAATAATTATATTTGAGTCATTCTTATTTTCACTCTTTCTTACTGAAGGGAAAGATGATCACTATGTCACTTTGACATTAATGAAGGGTGAGGAGACCGAAATAATTAGGCACCAAACTCAACTCTGTTTAGACTTACTAATTCCTTCCTTTGACAGGTGAGTGAATGGTTGTTTAGACAGGTTGAGAAACCTGCCTAGCATCACACAGCTGCAAGCAGCAGAGTTAGGATCTGCGTTTAGTTTACTGGAGTCCAACAATTGTACCTTTTCATGACATTGTTCTGTCTCTCTTCCTCTCTCTTTAAACTGAAGTAGGTTGGAAACCAATTTGTGGGTGTCCTATGGAAAGTGTACTGCCTTGTTACTACTACAAATGATCTGACCTACCCTTCAGGAAAGAATCTTAAGTCACTACTTAGTAAACATTCTCCGAAGGTCCCGCTGAATTTTATAAAAGATCGGTTATAGAGAGGTTGGAATTCCTTCACCCTAGCAGGCAAGATTTATGAAATTTACAGGAAACGGATCAAGGAGAAAATGATAGAGCATCAGCAGAGGTGTGCGCATCTACCCTACCTATGGTCATATGTCACATTATGGTCTCAGAACAGATACTCTCCAGCATCCCCAGCAGCTGAGCTCAGCACCCACTTAGGGTCTGTTGCATGCACTGCGATGCATAAGCACAGTTCTTTGTATAAAAATCTGAACCTAATACAATTTTTAGATGGCATCTGTCTTAGAGGACCCAGGAAGGTATATAAAGACAATATGCTAAAACAATTTTATTATTAAAAAGCCCATAATTCAAGGTCTAACTGTCCAGATTCTGCTGCTTCTGTGTAGGATGTGCTCTGGGTAACAATTTGATTTGCAGAGGCTCTGGGTGTTTTATAGTACAATTTACATCCTCTGCCCAGTTTAAACCATGCATTATTATCACAGGTCCCTTGATGTTGCTAGCATGTGTCATTGGCTGAAGTTCACAAACATCACCTGAGACATCCCTGATTTATTAGGCTCCACTGTGCCATCTATAAAACACTTCCTTTAGTTAATGGGACCAGCTGTTTTGTGGCAGGAGCATCTCTCTCCAGAACCTTCCTTATTCCCCAAAGCCTCTTGAGGACACATGAACTGTGTTTTGTAATTTGGCAATAATTTGTGAGACCTCTGACCCCTGAGCTTCTGAAAAATCTCCACCAACTATTCCTCCCTAATGGAAAATCATAACAAAGCTCTTCTGTAGTGCAATGGAAAATTGCCACTAAATATGAGGGGGGATGGACCCCTCTAAAAATGGAATTATCTTTTGGTGGGTGGGCCCCTCGCAGCACAGGCTTCTCCCTCTAGGTGAGTTCTGGGAACCTATCTGTATCAGCATACCAGCTAGTGGTGGTGTGAGAGGCTGTGTTCGGCTTCAGTGAATTTTTTTGAAGATTCAATGCATTTGCCCATTTCACGATGGGTGATTTATGAGGCACCTGCCCACAAAGTGCTGAGTGTTAGGCAGTTTTTGACCCAAAACAGCACAACCCTCATGCCCTACCCTCTCTGTTCACCCAGTCTTTCCCTGACCAACTTTCTTTTTGTTTCCTTAGAAGAAAAAAGTGCTCATAGGGAACATTTTGGTGATGTGGAAGAGGTGAAATAAACAAACAAAAAAATGACAAAAGCACTAAGACACCAAAACTGATGAGTTCAAAACCAGTTTTAAGCAGTGGAAAAACATCTCAATAGGTACATTGCATCACATGGAGAGTACTTTGAAGATGACTGAAGTTTAAACATGTGAGAATAAATACACAATTTTTAATAAATAAATTCCAGGGATTTTAGGCCCGCCTTGTACATGTGTTTTGAATAAATGAATTTTAAAGGATGTATTTTATACTACCCATGATTTCTTAGATCCTGTACTATTTCTTTTCCTGACCTACAATCTTGACTTTTCTTTGTGAATCTCAATCAACATTTAATTATCAAATAATTTAAGGGCCATGTTACGAACTAGAGTTGCTTCCTCAGTGCACAGAGGCGATGCCAACGCATTTACTTGTTTATGTGTCTGTGCCTGTCCCCCACTCCTGTCCACCCCCCATCACCTGGTGCATTGCAGGCCCCTTCACACCAAAAGTGGTTGCTTAAAGGAGAAAGGGTTGATTCCATCTTAAAAATGAGAAGAGGTGGAAAGGCCTCCCAGATGAAATGGTCTTTATGTGGAGTCCTAAGAAAAGTTGAAAAGGAATCATTGAAGGCGGAAAAATAACATGAGCAAAGAAATGGGAGCGTGGTAACAGCTGGGGTGCTCTGAGAACTTACGAATAGTCAGAAACAGCACACGAACCCCCGGAACAGGAAGTGGTGATCACCAGGGCTGTGTGCTTCCACAGGTTGGGATGGCTGATGGGTGAAGATGCGGCAAGCACAGATTCACCGGAAGTGGTTTTTGACAAGAATCTCTTAAGATTTTATCAGACAAAATGTCACTAGAACAGAACGCTATTTAAGTGGCTTATCAACCATACGACCTAAAGGATATTGATTAATAGAAGTAAGCTGGGTGGGAGTTTCATAGCTTGTGAATGGCACAAAACTTGGTCCTCAGCCCAGATGTTCATTAACTTGTAAGCAATGCAAAACTATAGGGCAGGGAATATGGACTTTTTTTTTTAAAAGCTCAGTTCAATGCTTCCAGTTCTCCAAGGCAATATGTAATAAGGAGAAGTGCAGATTGGAGACAGAGCTGGCTGAATGAAATGTTTGTCTTCTCAATGGCATGTCTGTCTTTCAAAGCTGCGAGTTTCGCACCTGAGCCAGAGAGAAGCCTCATTTTTTGGTCATGGAAGTGTGCGAAGGGGCTGGGGCCCTTACGGAAGCCTCCTAATCAGCTCTAACGATCGAGTTGTAGGAGAAGCCAGTACCAAGCGATCCACCCTTGAATGGCTTTATTTCAGAGGAGCAGAAACATGTACGGAGTGGCTTCAACAGGTGGAAGTAAAGCCAGTGCTTCAGACCAGATGACGTGCTCCGTGAAGATGGCGATGGAGGGGTATTAGAAATAACTATCTTCCACAGTACATCAGTTAGTACTGTGGAAGATAGTTATTTCTAATACCCTTCCATCCCCATAAAGAAAGATACATTTTCCAAAGGATAAAAAAGTGGGATTCAGCGTTAGCTACCTAGACACGAATATAGTTGGTCTCCGATCAGAGTGTGCACCATTTCAGTACGTTAGAAATCTGAGTGCATTAAGATTTCTGGGGGACATATTTCACTTGTTGATTTTTATTTTAAAAAATCAGTTAAAATGCTAAAGTTCTGTACAGATGATGAGATATATCATCCTGTAAATGTTGGCTACCAAAGCAAGAAATATCAGAATTGATACGCATCTCAAATGTTAGAATATTTAATTATCGTCTGCGTGACATTTCGTGTTCTTACTCAAGAGACACCTTGCAGACTGTTATTTGAAACTGGCCACACATATTACAAAACAAATTGTTTTGCTCCAAAATTCCATAGAAAAACGGCACATCCATACTACAGTGATGCCACAGATGAACACACTTTTTAGCATGAACTGGTTGCCAGCACATTAGCATATTGCTGGAATAATAATGAAAAATCCTTTGAAAATGGGCAGAGTAATCTTAACATGTAATTTTCAGTGATTTGATTCATCTACCGAGTGGAAGCCTACTAATGATGGGAAGCTTTATGAATGAATTCCCGAGTGGGTTATTAATTCTTCTCTTTTTATGAGAACCATACAAGAGCTACAATTTGATAAGAGAAGCAGAAAGTGTAAATCTGCATCAATAATTCTGTTTTAAGTGAAAAGCAATGATTAAAATTTTATTTTAGCGTACTCAGTAACGGCATTTACAAGTCTGTATTTCAGAAGCGTCAAAAGGGGGCCGCTCTGTTAGGGTTTCCGGGTGTCAATGAGTCTTCCTTCCCTCTTAGTCCCTCACTAAGAGAGGGGGTGCACACATAAGGATAGAAAGGAAAATGGGAAAGAAGCGGTCCTTTTGTTACGTTGGGCAAACAGCTGAAAACCCCCGATGGGATGTTTTCATAAAGAGATTTTGAAAGGTCAAGTGTAGGGCAGGAGGCAGAAATGAGACTCTTTGCTTCCTTCCTTCCTCGGCATCATCTTACTACTCCAGTCTCCTCCAGTACCTGCTCCTCCATCCTACTCTTGAGAGTGGATCTTTCTGCTTTAATTCAGTATAACTAGTATAAAAAGCAAAAAACCGTGAGACCAGAGCAAACACGTATGCACTGGCAATCCGCAGGCGTAGGAGGCTCGCATGGTGCGGTGTCAGGCAGCCCCAAGGGAGAAGAGGGAGTTGAGAATAAGCCGCAGAGAAATAGAGGCCGAACCCTCTATCAGGCCAGCAGCATCTTAGGAAGTGGAATGAGAGAGCAGGACAGAACCTGTTACACAAAAGCCAGGATCTGAACACAGTGATCCCCTCCTGCAACAGAACAAGACACACTGTGTGCTAACTTATGCCAATCAACTCCCTGGGGAAAGAAACTGAAACAAGGGAAGAGAGAGAGAGAAGGATGAGAACCGATGTCTCGTTCTGGCTATAACATAGTTTGAAAACCCTCCCCATATAACACTTGATGACATATAGCAAAAATGATTTTAAATGCACAACTGAACTGTGAAAGAATGCTGTGTTTGCCCTTGGATCGGACCGGGAAGAGACGAGAGGACAGGAAGTACAGGCTTGGAGTTGAGACTGAGCACAACTAAGTCTCTGGCATGAATCATTGAAAAGCTATTTACTGGAAAAAGTCTGCCTAGAGGCCCAGTGAGGTGACAAGAGGCCCAGTGAGGCGACAAGCGAGGTCGCTGCATTTGCTGGTGCTCTGGGTGGAAAAACAAAGTCCCTGCTCGGGTGGCAGTCCCCAGGCCCCACTTCATGTGGATTTGAGGGTGGGATTTATACTACTCACTTTGTGAGTCTTCAAACTGATAAATAAATATGAAATTAGGTTGTTGGCTGGTGATACCCTTAGAGCTCTTGGTAGAAAAAATAATTCGTACACAGACCATAAGGGACAGTCATAAATAAAACAAGCCCTGTATAGTATAAGGACACTATCTGAAATTATAAAACATATACAAGCATATTTTCCATTATAAATTGCTCAGCAGAGACCAGACAGCAAGATTAGGGTACTGATAAAGATAATAGAAAAAGGGTCTAAAATCTAAAAAAAATAATATGAAATAAGTATACTGAAACAAAGGCTAAAAGAAAGACTCAAAATTTTATTTAAAAAAGAAGAGATTATGTAAAAATATTTGAAAAATAAATGAATAGAAATTCTAAAAGTATAGAAAATAACAAATTTGAAAATTAATGGACACATTCAAAAGCAGACTGCAGACAGCAGAAAGAAACATTCGTGAACTGGAAAAATATGCACCCAAGTGCAGCACAGCTTATAAAGAGATGGCAAATGTGACAGGTTAATACCTACGGAAAATAGAAAGTAAAGGTCCAATATAAAAATCTAGTTAGACAGAAAGCCAGAAAAGAGAAAGCAGAGGGAATATTTGATGTGAAAATGGATGAGAATATTTTAAAATTGGTGAAAGGTATCACTTCTCAGATGTAAGAGGTGCAATGAGTCCCGAATGCGATGAACAACAATAAACATGGCACCAGCCATATCACAGGGAAACACCAAAACAACGAAGACAAATTACAATGGGAGGGAAGAGACATCACTTGTACAGGAACAACAACTCATCAGGAGTTTCCCAGTCTCAGCACTACGAGCATTTTGGACCGCACAATTCCTTGCTGCGGGTGGCTGTCCCAGGCACTGTAGAACAATTGGCAGTACACCTGGACTCTGTCCACTCGATGCTGGTGCTGCCCTCTCCCCAACTGGACAACGAAAAATGTTTCCTGACATTGCCAAATGCCCCTGGAGGGCAACATTGCCCCAGGAGGAGAGCCACTAAATTAGACTGTGATGGAATTCTCAACATTAGAAGTCATGAGGCAACGGAACAGTATCTTCAAAATGCTCATGGAAATAATACTATTAATGTAGACTTCCACACCCAGCTAAACTATAATTCGAGAGCAAGGGTAAAACTTTATTTTCAGACTAAGATTGTAGAATTCACTACTCCTGCTGAAAGAAAGAAGTAAAGGCTATACTTCAGGAATGAGAACACTGAGTCCAAAAGGAAGGAGGGGGAGGCGAAAACAATAACAACAACAGAAAAAAAACAATGGTGACGAAGAGAATAATAACCACGCGAGTATATCTAAATAGGCACTGACTTTATTAAAATGACCAATTTGAAAAGTTGTGAAATAAGACGGAGATAAAATGTAGATGACAATAAGACATTTATGATGAGTGGGATGATGGAAGTTAATGTTTTCCAAGATCTTGAAGCTGCCCAAGAAGAAGGCAGAGATACTGACGATGATTTCAGGGTAGGAAGAATTCTTAAATTTGACACTCAAAACAAGCTATAAAGAAAACAATCGGTTAAGTGTCAAGCCCTATGTAGTGATGTTAAACACATGCACGTCCCACGACCCAGCAGCTCCAACCCCTGGTGTCTTCCTTACGCCAGGAGACATGTGCAAGGATAACTTCCTTCAGAACTGTTACATCAGCACATAAAGTGAAAATAAACCAACCCTGCCCAGGGCCACAGGTTCTTTAGAGATAGCTCGTTCTCACAAAGAAATGCCATATAAGAGTTACCAGGAATTCTGTTGCTTTACGTGAATCAACAGAGATGATGTTAAGTGAAAATCAAGCTTCTAAAAGGATACTTAGAGTATGGAGCAACATGTACAAAAATTAATACATGGCTCGGGAGAATACTTGTTTGTGGGGATATACATATGTAATAGAGACAATAATTCCCATTTGTTACTTGGGGGACAGGGGTAAAGTGGTGAGAAGGGCCTCTGGTTATATCTGTAATATCACATTTCTTTTATGAAAAGGGGTCGCACAGTAACTGCGGCAAATATTTAACATATACTTTCATCCAGCAATGGCTATGCAGGTAATTTTAAATAGAGGTTATTTTTACATTTATTTTTGTGCTTTTCTGCATATTTCAAGTGTTTCATTAGATACTTGGCCAGAAAAAATAAGCAGCTCTCCTTCAAGTGGGGCCACCCTTGTTGCCCCCCATGGCAGAGGAGGCAAGAACCCGGAGCCCGGGTGTTCTTCCTCTCACCAGAAGTCCTATTTGCAGGGAAAATATAGGCAGTAGCGTTTTGGAACTGTGTGTACTTTCTACTAATTTGGTTAATTATTTAAGACAGTTTCTCCCATAACAGTAAAGTGTCATCACTTTATATAACAATAATAATGATACAGAAAATAATAATGAAGCTGTATTTACACAGTACTTCATGCACACACAAAGCACTTCAGGCCCTTCAACGGCTGTGTGATTAAGGTGGGCAGACTTGGTTTTCACCTTTTCAGTGAGAAAAAGCTCCCTCAGAGTGTCTACTTGCCTAGGCCAGAAGGGATGTGTACGATAATAACATGACCCAATACCTTTGCGCTTTAACTACAAAGTGAGAATGGAATTAATTTGCCAACCACCATCATCGCAGAAGGGAACACGAGCTAATTCACGCGACAGTCCTTTAAAAACTGAAACCCTCTACAAATGGAGAGATTTGTTGTAATTTTCACTATGGTCTCTAATGTTTCTTTTAATAAATCTCTTTTATATAATGTATAGACTTAACATTAGGCAGACAAAAGACTCTTATGTTATAAGCAAATGATGAGTCACAAAAATACATGTATGCTTTGTGAAGAAGAGAAATGTAAATTGTATATACAGCATGATCTTTAATACTAAAGAAATATGCAAAGATAAAATTCTGTGAAGAAATGTAGTAAAATACCACTAATATTTATCTTAGGGTAATTTTAAAAATAAATTTTTTATTTTCTAGTTTTATATGATGATAGTACCTCAATTTTTAAATAAGAAGAACCTCAGATGTTGTCAATATCTGGTTATTATTTGGAACATTTATATTTGATAAGATTTCACAAAAATGACCCATCTGTTAATAGTCCTATGCAGTTTATTCTGAAGCAATTTTTAAATGAGTCAATCCACCAGGGAGTGATGGGACCATCAGATGTTAACTCCTGCACTAATATTTTAGTATTAAAGAATTCTTTTTCACTTACGGCACAGGAGGCAAATACAAGGCCTGTGGGCCGAACCCGGCCGTCCACCTTGTTTTATCTGGCCCTGCACCTTGTTTCTACCTGGCAGCAGCGTCGAGCTCCTTGCCCCTAGTTAAGGAGTAGTTACATTTATACAGCCCTAAAATCACATTTGGTCCTTTGAAAGCATCCACGAGGCTGATGTGGCCCCCGGTGAAAATGAGTTTTACACCCCTGATTTAAGGTGCTCAGATTTGAGAGTTCGGTCTGCCATTCAAGCGATCTGTAACAAAGTGTTGTCGCCACCTGCTGGCAGCCCCATATTAGTGGGCCGGTCTTCTACCCAGGTGAAAAGAACTTCACCTTCTGTGGTTATACAGAAACTGTACCCTCTCTTTGTGCTCCAATCATCATGACAGTGACAATTTCTTGTTGAGTTTACGAAGTTTTTTTCTGGCGAGGCCAAGCATGACACCATTTCATTTCCCGCACTATCCATAAGAATTATGAACCTTTAATGAACTCATTTTATGTGGGACAATCGAAGCGCAGAGGGGTTGTGCAATTTTCCCAAGGTCACAGTTAGTAAACGACGGAGCTGAGGTTACAAACCCAGAAAATGGCAACCCTCCTGTGGTGGCAGCTTCCAGCTGTGTGAGAGGCAACTGCGGTAACTATGGAGTGTGAAAGCACTAGGAAGCAGTGGGGGAGTCAGAGCCCCGGGGGATTCGGTTGCCCCTCGACTGACTCTTTACGGCCTGTCTGAGGCCCTAAGTGGACCAGCTCCCAGCGTGACCTCCCCTTTCCCTGCACCTCGCAGGGTTTTCACGAGGATCACATGAGACATGGAGGATAACAGCCCGTTGTAACCTGCTTCCTGGTTTTCAATTTTTATCTCTGAGTTAAACAAGATCATTAAAAACGGCAAAGCCTGGATTTGATTATTTTTTTTCTCGAAGACGTGTCATCTTTATGTTGTGAAGATGTTTTGCCTTCCCATTCCGCAAGGATAAATACGCAAGTGCCTATTTAAGTGTGCTTTCTGCATCTTTAATTAAAGTGTAATGCTAGTTTCCACTGCATTGCCCAATGTCCATCACTCAAGGCCTGGTTTGATAAATTACTCTAATTCCAGGAAAATGCTGTTCCCGCAGGAGAACGTGCTCCCTTTTCTGCCGTCAGGAAATAAGAGCGTGAAGCTCTCTCTGGCTTTCGCTGACAGGTAGTGTAATTTGATGCTCTGTGGACCCCATCTCCGCAGTTGGGAGTGTCCCCACCCTCAGTGGCTCCCAGTGCTCCCTCTTTCACAGGGTTACTCACCCCTCTTTGCAAGTGTAAGTGACAGTGTTCCCCACGGTGAAGTTACTCCCAGTGATGACAGCATCTTTGATGGTGGGCGGCTCTCCACAGAAGACAAGATGACAGGTAGGTGGCGCTCTGTCCCAGCTGCCTGACTCCGCACATTCAAGGATGGAAGGGCCCTGTAAGCTACAGAAAAGGACACCGCCTCTTTCATTGGCTATTTATTTACTGCTATGGAGGTGAAATAGGAAGGACTTCGAAGAGAACAGGGGGCCCCTGAGGAATCTGAGTACATAAATATAAAGTTTTTCATGTTTTATTGCTGTATATAAAAGCAAAGGAAACCTGAGCAGGATACGGACCCTTTAAAACAATGAAGGGGCTAAAATGATGTAACTTGGTGTAAAATAAAAACGTGCTCACCGGTGGTGTTGCAGGGCACTGCAGACCTTGTGAACAGGTGACTTGGATGAGAAGGGGTTAACAGGCAGACTAGGATCCAGAGGTGAAGGAGACAGACACCCAGGAAAACCGAGACACTCAGGGTAACTGAGGTCAAAGGGCACTGCCCTGCCCCTGAGCCTGGGATCTGAACTGTGTTGCTCCTGACTCTGACCTCTGGTCTTCCTCTGATTTTACAGCCCTCGCATCCTGTGGCTTATCCACCCGCACTTGCCAACCTGATTCTGATCGCCAGAATTACTCATTCCACTTTCTGTTCACTTGATCTGGTTCACTTCAGATCCTGTCAGCCAAGTTTCCGATCACAGACTGAATCTCTCTATTGTCTCTTCTATTTGAACACACACACACACACACACACACACACACACACACACACTACTCAAATTAACCTCTTACAGTATCGGGGACTCAGGCCCTTACCCTGACATGCTTTTATAACATCCCATGTGATGCTGAGTATAAGCTTGGTGAATCAATCGTTTACCAAAAAATCCAGGCACTGTCTTATGCTTCACAACACTTTTTGCTTTCATTTTTAATGTCTAAATGTTTATAGCAATTAAAGTAGTGCTTCCAGATGGAATATTTCCATGGGTATTCACTACAAGCCAGGCCTCAGGAAGCATACAAATTTGAGAATATCTTTTACATTTAGAAACTTGTACTAAAAGTCAGCCGGTCACATGCAAATAAATTCTATTAAGCAAATAATAGTGTAACTGGGTATTGTGGGAACTGGGCTGGTGGCTGTGGACTTACCTGTATCCACTGTCACAGAAATAAGATGCCGTGGAAAGGTAGGTAAGCCCACTCAAAACATATCTCCCATGGTTTATATTTTCAGGGCTCGGACACTTGACCAGTTCACACACAGGAGGAGAATGACTCCAAGATCCACTAGCGAGACAGGATGACTCTTCATCACCCTCCAGAGTATAACCTTTATCACACCTAAAGAAATTAAAGGAAGAGAGCAGAATATAGTTTACTTTGCTTGGCATAATTTTACCTGTGTCCAAGCCTCCAAAAATATTGAGAATTTATTCGCACTGGAAGAGTTCTGTTTTCCTCCTGAAATAACGCTGTGAAAATCTTTTTCCAAGGCTCAATGCTATACCTCTTCCCTGGTCGTCTGGCTGGGGGACAAGCGGGAAGGCAGATTTAAAGACTTGGCTTGCCTCTTGTTTGTGTCATAGATTTGCAGCTGCAAACACAGCGTTCTTGGTTTGAGAGTGTCTGTTCCAGTACTAGTCCCTAAAATGCTAGGTGTGGAGCCGTAGCTCTTGATTATTTTTTTAAATTTCCAATTTTCATAGTTTCAATAAACTTTTATGCAGTTTCAGGTTTTCAGCAAAATTGAGCAGAGAGTACGGAAAGTTTGTTCCCAGGGACCCCCTGGGAACGAAGAGCTTCTCCCACAATCGCCCTCTGGCCACAGAGATATACTTGTTAAAATCATAAACCACATCAACATGTCTATCACCCCAAATCCGTCACATACATAAGAGCTAATTCTTGGTGGTGTACATTCAATGGGTTTTGACAAATATATAATGAGATGTATCCACCATTATAGTATCATACAGATGCCAAGCTCCAGCTCATAACCAAAACTATTAATCGGCTTGCAGGGCCTTCTTACAAGGCACCCATTCTTAGAGCCCCTCCAGGAGGCACTGGCAGCAATGACAGATTACTGTCATTGAAGGGTTCTACATATGATGACCATTAGATAGATTACTGGATTCAATTTCTTCACACGACACACAATTCGACTGATTCTATATTACTTCAAAACCATCTGCTGGGATTATTCTTCCTCCTTTCTTCCAGTTTTATCACTGCCAGCATTTCACCAACCACTTCTACAACGTACTTTTAATCTCAGACACTTACCTATACATTACTTTACTGCCGTAGGTAAACGCTGATCCATCAATGCCACCATTTTCAGGAATAGCTGGTGCTCCACAGGAAACAGCTTGAAGAAGGGAAACCAACAGCATGGCTTTTCTCAGTAAATGTGTGCGGAATCTCAAAGCTCAAGGGCAGCTCATGTTTCAATACGAGCCCAATTGTTGGCTTTTAAATACCAAAAACGTTGACACAATGTAGCCCCTGACATTTCTACCCCTCCGATGTCTAGGATTGCCAACACCATAAGCGTGGGGGACTTACTGAACATACCTTCACAATTTGGTATCGGATGACTCCATTCTCCAGACTCCAAACACGTGACTTTGGTGGCCCCCCTCAGCTGGTGCCCTTCTTCACATGAAAATGTGGCTTCGGCACCCACGGTATAAATCTCGCCAGAAGAGTGGCCATTTTCTGGATTTCTTGGAGCCTTACATTTTATAGGTTCTTGAAAAGGAGAAAGGGTTTTGGGGGAGGACTAAATGGCTTTCACACAACCATTCAATAATTCTACGATGGGTAAGGTACCAGTTACATCCAGTCAAAAAAAAAAAAAAAAAAAAGGCTTTTGAAGGAAGACACATGAAAGCCAAGGAGACCTTGAATGATTAGATCAGAAAATTAATAGGCATTTAAGCAATATTTTGAAACAGCAACGACTAACAACAGATTTACAAAATTCATCTGGCTAAAAAGGGACCTGTTTACTGGGGAGGCAGTGGCGGGGCAGGGCATGGCTTCAAAAGGATTCAGCCCCTTTGACTTCCCCTAAACTCATACCCACGTCTTAAGAGTAACTGACATTCTCTCCAGCTGGTCCAGAGCACATTTAAGAGAAGTCCCCAGACTTTTCAAACAGACTACAGCCCCTGCTACCAGCAAATTTGGGGTCAGTTATCACTTTTAGGAAGAGAAATGAGTTAAAGGGGGATTTGGGACTAGCTTTGAGTAGCAGAAGGGACTATAATATTGAATTCTTAAAAAAGGAAGATACATTGATTCAATCTTTCTGGAGAGCATTTTGCCTGTAAAAGCCAAGGACTTTAAATGAAACACTCTCAAAAAGTCAATGCAATTATAAGACTGGATTTTGCCAATGCCTCTTTATTGTTTCCTGGGTAGTTTTCTCACAATAAACATAGAAAGATATTGACGGGTTGAGAGATACTATCAAAGCTTTCAAGAAGTCTAGAGATACGGTAAGGCAAGATGTCCATTTTTTTTCGGTGATATTATTCTGTGTGGCTGAGGCAGAGGAGAGACAGATGATAAGACATGATAATGCATCTTTTTTTTTAAACAGGCAGTGGAAGCCATTGATTATGTTTCTAAATTCACTATTATTCTTCCACCTTGCAGGCATTTCCTCAACAGTCTGGAGATCTAGTTGGCTCTCAGTTTTGTTATTCAGCAACTGGGAGCTGGGGAGAGACACAGTGCTAATTTAAAGCTCCTTTAGTTGTTACTTCTGGGTCTTTTTAAAGGTAGTTTATCTTCTCCATCTGCCCCTGAAGGTTGAAAATATTATCTCATTTTCAAGTAACATATGGTGCAAATATATACTCGAGTAACACACGGAAATAACCTTCCCAGTTACACGAATACTAGTTACCTGCACAGTGTTTGCCGTCTCCTGTGTAGAGGGGCAGACACACACAGGTGTAGGATCCATTTGTGTTCAGGCAGGAAGCGTACTTGCTACAGTCTGACCCGAGTGCACATTCATCAACGTCTGAAACGAGGACAGATCAAAGTCGACTTTTCTCATGTATCAATCACTTGTTTTTATTTTTAAATCATTGTGGATCACTTCCTGCATGACACTCTATTTTCTATATAAAATATCAGGATAGTAGTCATTGTGACATTGTGGATATACAATGAAAGCTATTATTTCCCTAGTGTATAGGTGGGTAAGTAGAAGAACAGAGAAACACAGATACTCCTAATATGGAGCCTGGCAAAAATTTAAAACAGTTTTGGCACCTCCGTGGACAACTGCTTTGCCCTATGGTTTGCCCGGAGCTTACTGGGACGAGATGATGTGAGCAAAGGAATACCGAGAGATAGTCTCAAAAATATGGGGTGACTGTCTCCCATAGAGTTTGAACAGCTCAGCACAGTAACTGCCAAGGTCTACCTCACCAATGCATGACGGTGAGATGCCATTCCAGCTCCCGTTATTCGTGCAGAACATCCTGGAATCACCCAACAGATAGTAGCCACTGCTGCACTGGTAGGTCACTGTGCTGCCAGCGTGGAAGTCCTCGGCTGAATAAAGGCCATTCTCCAAAGGGGGTGGCACCCCGCAGCTAATGCCTGCAACGTGACCAAAGAACACAGCTACATTAGGAACTAACTGCTCAAAGGACGCTTTGTGTACACCAAACGTGTCATTAAGCATTCATTTTTCATTGCCCACAAGCATTTGTTGAGAGTGCCCTAGGGGTGGTAGCAGCCTGTAACCATGCCTGTGCCCTCAGGATCCAGTATATTATCTGGCTCAGAGTAAATTCATTCACTTAAAAGTTTTTATGGAGGCTTCCAATTAAAATGATGAAGTAGGTTAATGCAGTATTTGCATCTTCCTATGACCACATCAAAATTGTACCTAAACTACAGAACAATCATTATTGAGAACCATCTGAAGTCTAGCTGAACAGATGTTCTATAACTAAGGATACAAAGAAAAAGCCACATCAAAACTGGTAGGATAGTCAGGGAGGCAGAACTGACTGGTCCCACACCCATGTGTGGTGATTAATAATTGAGAGGGTATGTTGGCTGCAGAGCTCCCCCCTAAGGAGCAAGGGTCTCAGCCCCTTACTTGCTGCCCCCCTATCCCTCCAGGCCAGGGTTCTAGGGCAAGAAAGGGAAGTTCCATAACTTTTAGCTATAAAAACTAGTGGATGATTGTGGCTGAGTGAGACAAAGGGCTTCTAGAGTCCTTTCTGTTAAAGGACCTGTGCCCAGACTTACTCAGATTCACTCCCTCTGACCTCCAGGACTGGGGCAGTAGCTCAAAAGGCACCAAAGACAAACTGGAAGGACTCAATCATCTGGCTTCAAGGCAAGGGCTGAAGGAGCAGCTTTCTCCCAGACAGACGTGCTGGCAGAGGCCAGCCCCTTATCTGAGTCTCCATCAACCTGGTTAATACTGTTCTCTCCTCCCTGGTGATTTGCTGAGACCTCACCCCATCCAACATTCTCAGACCAACCCATGCCACTTTCCATACAAATGGCTTACAGAGGGATTTCCATACAAATGCCCTGCCTTGGCTCATACTTTGGACATTCCTAAAATCTCTCAAAAGTCCACAAACCACAAACAAACAACATCTGGCCTCAGGGTGCTCTGCACCTCTTGCTAAGTGCCCCAAACCTGGTATTAGCAGCACCCGGTCTCAGTTTGTAGCTTAGACTCTCCTGTGCATCTCCAAGTCCAGAACAAGCAGCAGCCATCAACAGATCACTTTGTAGCTCATGCCAGGTGGCCCCAGACAGGGCACAGGTAGCTGCTGACCTCGGCCTATACTTCCCAGGAGGCCCCAGAACCAGAGCATCCAGTGGATATCTTCACATCACTCCAGAGCACCACCCAACCACCTCCATGAGCAGGGCAGACTCAGTGGGCACCACAGCCCCACTAAAGCGAGTCCTGCTCCATAGGGTGGGTCCCTACACAGCAGCTCTCCTCTATTATAGTTGCAGCCAGTTCTTACAGCCAAATGATCTGGAAGTAATCCCTCCTGCCAACATGCCAACAGTTATCAAAGCCCAACTCCAACAAGAGGGTACCCATAGCCCAACTTGGTGGGGGGCACACCTGGAGCACCCTGCTTGGGTGACCAGGGAGCCTGTGCCACTGGGCTCTACAGGGCACCTATTACATAAGGTCACTGTACCAAGACCGGGAGATGTAGCAGCTCTACCTAATACACAGGAACAAACAGGGAGAGGCAGCCAAAGTGAGGAGACCAGTAGGAAAAGAGATAGGAAGAGATAGGAAACATAAAAATGGAAATAGAAAACATAAAAAAGGGCCAGTCAGAAATGAAGAGTACAATAACTGAAATGAAGAATACACCAGAAGGAATCTTCAGTAGATCAGATGAAGCAGAGGACTGGATCAGGGATTTGGAAGATAAATTAGCAGAAAACACCCAATCAAAAGAGCAAAAAGAAAAATAATCCAAAATAAATAGGATAGTTTAAGGGGCCTCTGGGATAACATCGAATATACCAACATTTGCATCATGGGGTGTTGGAAGGAGCAGAGAGTGAGGAATTAAAAACCTATTTGAAAAAAATAACGACAAAAAACTTCCTTAATTTGGTGAAAGTAGACACACAAGTTCAGGAAGTGCAGAGAGTCTCAAAGAAGATGAACCAAAAAAGGCCCACACCAAGACACATCATATTTAAAATGCCAAAGATAAAAGACAAAGAGAGAATCTTAAAAGCAGCAAGAGAAAAGCCATTAGTTACTACAAGGGAGCTCCCGTAAGACTGTCAGCTGATTTCTCAACAGAAATCTTGCTGGCCAGGAAGGACTGGCATGAAACATTCAAAGTGACATAAAGCAAGGACCTAAAATCGGGATGACTCTACTCAGCAAAACTATCATTCAGAATCAAAGGACAGATAAAGAGCTTCCCAGACAAGAAAAAGCTAAAAGAGTTCATATTATAAGAAATGATAAATGATCTTCTTTAAGAAGAAGAAAAAAAGGATAAAGAATAGGAACTATAAAATGGAAATAAATACATATTTATCAACAATTATTTTAAATGCAAATGGGTTAAATGCCCTATTCAAAAGACACAGCACAGCTAAATGAATCAGAAAACAAGATCCTCACATGTACTGCCTGCAGGAGACCCACTGCAGATCAAAAGTCACACACAGACCGAAAGTAAATGAATGGAGAAGATATTTCATGAAAATGAAAATAAAAAGCTGGGGTAAAAACACATATAAAAAAAATAGCAGGACCCAAGCAATTCCACTTCTGGGTGTTTATCTGAAGAAACCCAAACACTAACTCAAAAAGACATATGCGCCCATACTAGAATTTATTTATTAAAAATTCTGTATTTGTTCTTATATGTTTAAACCTCAGTCACTTTCAAAGAACTCTTGATTTGATGCAATACACCTATCAAGACATTTTTTCCACTGCTCAAAATAGTTTTTGAACTTGTCAATTTTGATGTCTTTTAGTACTTCTGCTGCTTTTTGCTACACCCTTTCCACACTGGCAAAACGCTTCCCTCTGGGGAACATTTTATCCAGGGAAACAACAACAAAAAAAGTCTCTCAGGGCAAGACTGGGTGAATAGGGAGGTTGGGGCACAGGGGTCATGCCATTTTCAGTCAAAACTTCTGAACACTCAACATGGTGTGGGCAGGTGCGTTTGTAAATCACCCATCATGAAGTTGGCGAATGTGTTGAGTCTTCAAAAAAAAATTCATTGAAGCTGAATGCAGCCTCTCACAACAATGCCAGCTGGTGCACTGGTACAGATGGGTTCCTAGAACACTCACCTAGTGGGGGAAGCCTGCACTACAAGGACCTGCCCTCCAGCAGACAGTTCTGGCTTTTCCTGGGCTCCCCTTCCTATGTTCGTCGCAGCATTATTTACAATAGTCAAACTATGGAAGCAACCTAAGTGCCCAATCAACAAACAAACGAATAAAGAGGATGTGATACATATATACAATGGACTATTACTTGGCCACGAAAAAGATTGAAATCTTACCGTTTGTGAAACACAGATGGCCCTAGAGAGTATTGTGCTGCATAAAACATGTCAGACAGAGAAAGACAAATACCATAGGATTTCACTTATATGCAGAATCTAAAGAACAAAATAAACAAACAAAATAGAAACTGATTCATAGACACGGAAAACATTTTGACGGTTGACAGAGGGGAAGGCGTTTGGGGGCTGGGTGAAAGAGGTGATGAGATCAAGAAGTACAAATGAGCAGTTACAAAATAGTCACAGGGATGTAAGGTACAGCATAGGGAATATAGTCAGTAATATTGTAATAACTGTGTACGGTGCCAGACAGGTATTAGATTTACCAGGGTGATCACTTTCTAAATTATGTAAGTGTTCAATCACTGGGTTGTACACTTCAAACAAATATCAAATTGTTCATCAACAGTAACTGAAAAATAAAAATATTATTAGAAAAAAATGTATGGAGGTCCTGCTAGCTGCTGGACACTGTCCTAGGTGCTGAGGTTACCGTAATGAACCGAATAGACAAAATCTCTGCTCTAGAGACCTTACCATCTAGTGGGAGTAGAGAGACGAGAAACGGGAAGATGTACGGTGTGTCGGGTGGGACCGGACGCCATGGAGAAACTCTCTGATAGCCCCATCTACAGTGGCTGTCCTGCTTCCACCCGACCCCCTCGCTCTGCATCTCCCTACCCTGCTCTGCTTTGCTTCATAGCCCTTATTTCTGGCCCTTGCTGTTTCTTATTTAATGTAAATAAATAATATTATATTTACTGGTTATTTTTTTTGCCTCCTCTACATTGTAAACTTCATAAGAGGGACTTTTTTCCTCAACTGCTGTCTAGCACATACTAGGCACTTTAGAAATGTTGAATGAATAAATGAATGGATGCATCCAACTCAAGAGATGTCTTCCCGTTTCCCCACCCAGCAATGCCCCCCCCTTTGAGTGTCAGCCCCCATGCCTGTCTTTTCCACCCACCCAGTTCCTGTGCCAACTGCGGTGCATGCACAAGTGGTGGTCGCTTTGGATCGTCATGGCCCACCTCCCTCAGGGTACCCAGCACGCAGGCTTCACTGCACCAAGGAAGCGTTCAACAAATATTTTCTTTATTCGCAACTGTGAAGTGTCTAGCTTTTATAGAGCATTCCTGAAAATTGTTCTCATGGTTCCAGCACTTTTCAAGGGCTACCAAAATGCCTCTGATAGGGGCAGCTCACGTTCACAGTGAGGGAGTGGCTGTGTCCACTGTCCTTGATTCAGACAGTACTGCACAGGGTTCCCGACCATCTGGAAGCCTGGATCACAGAAAAGGCTGACATTGGAGCCCGGCTTTAAGTCTACTGATGTAGTTCTCAGATGAGGTATGGAGCCTTCTAAGGGTGGGCAATCTGAGGGAAAAGAACACAGATGCAGAGCTTGTCAGCAACGCAGTGGAGCGGGACTAGGTCAAAGCTTTCTAATTATATGTAATATCAGCAATTGAGAGGCACTCTGCTGATATGAAAATCACTGGCAAATAAAATTACCAGAAAAGAATTCTTCTAATCAACAACTTTCCCTCTTTCGGCAGAATCTGCTAACTATTTTTAAAGGACAAAACAGTATTTTAGGAATATGAATAAAATGTTCTTATAAGTAATAAAAAATCATACATTATAGGACTCCTTCAGGACCTCGGTTAAAGACACTGAACGTTAGGAGGCAGTTTGGATCATTCAGAGCTTGACTATTCAGTGTGCAGGGGGTAACATCCCTTGTGTCACCTGCCCCTGGATGGCCGCTGGCAGGTGCAGAGCCGAGAGGACACCCACCCCAAGTGGGAGGACAGGACTTTAGTGGGCATTTAAACAATGAACCACATTTATCTTCTCATCCTGTTTTCCTTATCTCTCTCTACCCTTGCCCAACTTCATTCCACAATTAATTTGTACATTTGTACCTTGTTACACAGAATGTATTTAAGTAGTAAAAAAAAAATCCTTTGGATGAAGTTGGGTAAAATTGAATTACTAGTTAAACAAATGACTAGTGGGCACACACTGTTTGGCTAACAGAGAATTTCAAATTGTGTCCTTTTGCTAGAAAACCCCAGAGCAGCCAAGAGGCAGCAGAGTCTAAGGAAGAAGGAAACTCTAACCAGAACAGAAGATGCTTTTGGAATCGATCTTCACTTTCCCCACAATTCCCGACAGGAAATCAGGCCAGGCTAACACGTTTCCTTTAGTGAGTTCCTCTGGGCATGAGGTAGCCAACGATTTCACCTGAAAGTTTAAAAACATGTCTTTAGATAAACCTTACTTTTGCCGAGATGGAGTTATTGTATCTTAGTTTAGCCCTATTAAAAACATCTGTGGATTTGGGGCGGGGGCGGTGATGGGGAAGCAGGCTTTTGTACGAGACGACTTCAGGGCAACAGGAAAATTCTCTTCCCTCTCCCTGTCTTCCTCACTCCCATCACTCCCTTTTCCAGATCTTTCGCAGTTGCGGGAAATTCTGAAATTCTGCACATGGAACCTGTCTAAAGCTCTGCAGTTCGTTAAGGTGTTAGAGAGGCTCCCCGCTCTATTCTCCTGTCCTTCTATCTCTGATTCAAAGTGGAGGCAGTGAAGGCTTGGTCAAGTTCTGCCTCTAATAAAAGGAGCAAGCATTTATCAAGCCCTTACTGAGTCAAATTACACCGCAATTATACACCTTAACCCTGCCCAAGCTCCACTCTACAGTTCTGTTTATCTTCATAGATAAAACAAACCAACCAACCTACAGCTTAGAGAGAGGGAGTAACATGTTCAAAATCATCATGGCTGGTTCGTGGGAAAACAGGGATTTGAACCCAGGCCACTGGGCTGCAGACTGATTTTAACCACTAGCTCATCTGTATAATCCTATGCCATCCCTCACTTTCTGCATATTTAGTCAGAAGGGTTGGAACTGAAAACTGTACAAGAACAACAATTAAAATAAAATTTTAAAAAAGAAGGGTTGGAAATATTATTCTCTATGATTTTTTCCAGCTCTAAAATGACAAGGACTTTATAAAAATAATCATGTTCAATAAAATTTAAAAACATCACCAAGAAACAGAGAAGGAGAATTATCAAAGGTTACTATGGAAAACTCTGCCTGGTTCAGTCTACGACCATAGCCTCAAGTGGCATTGGTGGCAAATTCTGAAAAGCCAGAGGTTACAATACGATATGGCATCATTAGGCTGTTCACATTGTTACAGGGTTTGTACCTTTGTATCTCATTACTGTCATACACTGAAAATGGAATTGACCTGCTGTGGAGTCAGGACATGGTCCCAGAGGTTGAGCTGGCTTATGGAGCCCACAAAAGACTCTGCTGGGTTGAATCCCTCTCCTTTCACGTCTTGCTCTTGCCCGAGAACTAATGCGCCACCACCTACAGAGAGGAGGAGAAAAAAGGGGGGAAACTGGTCTGAGTGTTATTCCTAAAATGCTAATTTAATAAAAGCACAGCCAATGCAATTGTATCAGGGGAAATTATTAAAAAGCTCATTTATCTACAGTGACCGCATGTTTTAACAATAAGGACAAATCCAATGTTTTGTATAACAAGTTAAAATATGGTTGTATTGAACTATGACATTGGATTTATAAGTATTTAACTATAAAACCGTATCTATACATGTATATGCATATAAAATTTCATGTCAAAAAAAATAGTCCGATTTTGCCTCCTTTCTTCTATGAGATTGTCCTCCATGACAGGCTACCAGCTGCTGCTCTTTATCTTCTTCCAAACCCTACGATGCTTACATTGCTATCACCGATTCCAAGGAGCCTTCTAAAGTTGCCAGCGGCTGCCTAATTGCTAACTCCAGTGGCAACTCTTTAATATTCACCTCTGGTGATTTCTCTGCATCGTGTTCCTCCTGATGTTTTCATTCTCTTTGACTGCCTGCCCCATGGTACTGGGTGGTCTGCGACTGTCCCTCCGGAACCAACTTCCACCCTTCTCCACTCTGCTCTGTGTCCCTGAAGGGTGACACCTACGGACTGCACCACCTCGTTTCCTTGTCCCTTTGGCTTCTGTTTGTGTGGGGCCAAGGGAAGGACCAGCCGGAGGTAAGAAAGTAGGGTTAGAAAGTTTAATACCCTGGATACTTTCCTCCCAGGCAGCAGGGGGCAGTGGCTGCCTTCCTCTGTCTAACACCATTTTTTCCCGCTGGGCCATTTCTCTCCATTGCGGCAGGTGTCCCTCAATTCAGCAACCGCCCTCCACTCCTAGTCACCTCAGGCCCACCGCTCATGACTTTCCATTGTTGCTAGCCAGGGGGTGCTCTACTACCATAGTTTGGTTCTCTTAAGCCTGATCATACCTTTGAAAATAGTCCCTTTGTTCAACTCTTCAGTTATCCTCCTTGTGTTTGCCACATGTTTCCTGCCAGGAGCTTTGCTGATGGCACTTGGTTTCCGTGACAGCATCCTTTCCTGGCTCTCTTGGAACCTTTCTGCTCCCTTCTCTGCCTGCCTGCCAGATGCTGGCGCACCCAGGCTCCCACCCCGGCCTCCTCTCTGCTCTCAACTGTTCTCCCCATCCGATCTCACCCACCTGCTGACCAATGTCTGGGGATCCTCCTTCGTGACTTCCCAACCTACATCTTTTTCTTATAAAATTAATAATTAAAAATCAATACATACGCATGAAAGGAAATTTGGGAAAAAAGTACAAAGAATTCATCCTACCCAGAAATAATCATTTAATAGTTTTTTGTATTTCCTTCTAGGTTATTTTGTGTGTGTGTGTGTGTGTGTGTGTGTGTGTGAGATATTTTTTAAAACACACAACTCAGAATCACACTATACATGATGTTTCAAATTTGCTTTTCTTCTTGAACCTGTTTTCATTTCATAAGTTTTAACAGCTATTTTATCATATGAATGTACAAGAATCTATAATTTGCTTCATTAATTTCACAACCACTTCTAATCAGCAACATAGAGATAAATATATTAACACGTAAATATTTCATTCCTGGTGATTAAATTGTTGATTGCATGCAAAGGGTTTCTCTAAGGCTCTTGATGAAAGTTTCTAAATTGCTTCCCAGAAAGGCTGTTATCAATTTACACACCTGCCAGCGTTCTGAGTCCACCACGCTGAACCATTGCCAAGCACACCTCACTAAAAACAACCTTGTCTATTTGATTTACTCGTGAAGTTCTGTCAACCTATGTTTTGAGCTGCATGTATTGCTGTGATTAGAATTCAGAATCATTATGTCTAAAACCAAACACATAATCTGCCCCCACCCTAACTCTTCCTCTGATAATTGTGCTTTCCCTGGGATCCCTGTCCTAGCTTACGAGCTCTTCAATAAACTGTCATCCACGCTGAAACCAGTCATTCACGGAGCTCTTTCAACTGAGCTGTGCAGTATTTATGGATGTCAATTCGTTCTTACTTTGCGGTCAGATGACCACCTCCCTGGGAGATACGATGACAGTTTCCTCTCCTCCCCCATTCCTTTCACTCATTTTCCACTCTTCTATCAGCGTTTAATTCTACAAACGCTCTTTTCTAAAGCATAAATGAAATGCCTGGTCATCATGAAAATGTCAGAATAGAATAAAGAAGAAAATGGAAGTCCCCTGCCACCCCGTCACCCAGAGACGAGATCGTTGAAGATGAGAACACTCTAAGTTAGGCACAACAAGAAACTGCCACCCTTCTTCACCTGACAATGCCGCTTCCTGTTGACACACTGACAATGTTCCTATATTTACTAAAGAAAACTGCTATCCATGCGTTCCTCTTCGTCTGACATATGTCATAGAAGAATCACGATAGAGCAAGCTTCCTGCCGTATACAATGCTGAGAACCCTGGATTGCCTAATGCTTTTGCATTCCTTTAAACTAAAAGTTTGAATATTTTTCTAAAAGTATTTTTAGAGGAAAATTTGAGTTGTGGAAGATAGTTTGGGTTCTATTGGAAAAAGAACACAAAAGTCGGATAGCTATTAAGAATGCTCCAGCTTCTGTACTGGAAATACTTGTATACTGTGTATAGTGATTACAAAACAAAACAGAAACAACAAATGAAAAACATCAGCAATTAAAATCCTCCTTGGAAGACAGCTTGGTACCCACCCACTGTTAGTGCAGAATGCTCCTGGGCAGTCTAACTAAAGACCCCAAAGACATCTCTTACACAGAGAGACATGAAGCTCACCTAGAAAAAGCTTCTCACGATGTACAGTCTGGATAATCAGGGCATAGTCAATAAAAAGATAATCATTGATCTTTGTCTAAAACCAAAGACCACAAGGCCGGCAAACTCCCTGTTCACCTGAGCACCACCACCGCTAGTGTGTAGCACGTTATATTTCTTTTGCTAAGACATACCAGGTATGGGCGAACCAACAGAGAGCCCCACGCCACCATCAGATAACTTCCCGTCAATATAGACTTTCCAGGCTCCAGCAACACTCGTCCAGGTGATCGCAATATGATGCCAACTGCCGTCATTCACTGAGGGGCAATCTGTTATCCTTTCCTTGCCGTTCACATAAAGGACCCAGCTGTGGAGAGATTCCAGGGACACATGCATCAGTCGTAAGTTGTAATCCCACCTGTGGGGCATGCTGCTATTTTTTTCTTTTGTTTGTTTGGTTTTTTTTTCATGTAGGTAAAGCACTTTGTATTTACTTCTTTTTCTCCCTTTGGTCATATTTCACAGAAGCAGATTTAACTTACTAATTAAACTTTCTTGTAGCTCACTGAATATTTATTTGTGTTTCTTAAACACAGGCTGCTAGGCATAAGACCTGGGATGAGCTGAGACATGTTGGTCCAGTTTGAGATCCACCCACTGTCTCTTCTGGACAGAGAGAGTCAGGAATGCAAGGAATGAGAGTTGTGTGAGCACCGATTGGTTGCCTTCTTGTAAAATACATGTTTCCTAGATTAGGAACCAACTTCAGAAAATAACTGTTTGTTGTCAAAGCTGTCACAAAGGTGATGGACAATAAGAGCGTTCCAACAACCATGTCACTTAGGGAAATGTCAAAGATAATCAGCTGTTTAAAGTGCAATATCTTCAAAAGCCATGGAGAAACAATAAAAGATGAGGGAGAACCAATACGGAAGATAATAATTTATTGAATACCTCTCCCAGCATCTTCTCAGCCCTATTCCAAGATCTTTATGATGAAATAATATTTTTATAATATTGTTTCCCTTCTGTGTTTTCTCATTTTCCTCCTATTCAAGCAGGCCACAGATTCTCTCTACATTTTTTGGCTTCGAGGAAGTTTTTGCAAATTTCTTGAATTTTGGTTTCTGAAAGTTCAAGTCCACTAAGAAGAATAGGGTTTGAGAATGGGAACATTTTCCTCCAGAGTAGTGAGAGTCCCATGGGCTGGGGAGAGGAAAGAGAGCTCAGTGGGTCTTTGAGGCTTGCAATCTGCTCAGTAGCAAATGGTCATGAATTTGGATGCATCTCAGAGGACTGGCCAAGTGACAAACCACAGAATCTATCTAGCTTCAAGGTGTAAACCTCAGCCTTGCTACATATTCTGCATGTGACAAAGACCAGTGGTTCAGAAGAGACCACAGAGCTGAGGCAATAGGCAGCCCAGTGACAGGTAATGTGGACAGATGAGCAACGATGAAGTCCTGTCCAGTCTGTGGATCTTTAGCAAAACTCTGTGTGTTTTATTAATTAACCTGCAAGTGTTTTATTAATTAGATAAAACACTCAGTAGGGAAGAAAGCAGGGAAATAACTGAGGGTGAGAGTTCTAATATCCCAGAGGAATGTAGCCCTGCAACTCAAATTTATTGATCCCAAAAGAAAAAAGAAATATCATCTTGCAACCCAAGTATGTAGACTGACTGATACTCAATACACATGTCTCCAACAGGTCACCATTGTCACTGAAATCCCTTGACCTTTGGAAGCCTGCTAAGTAAAAGGAGTGACAGTCTTAAGAGTCAGAATTTGAGACTTGTTTCTGCCACACCCAGAATGTGACTTTTGGGGCAAATCATTTAGTTTCTTGACCTTTCTTTTGCTCTATGTAAAATGGGCATGGGTTCCTCAGAACATAGTGAAGATCGAATGAAGTAATTAGTGAATATTAGTACTTAGCAAAATACCAAAGAAATACTTAGGAAATAAAAAAAATACATGCGTAAAGTATTATCATGAACACTGCCTTCTTACAGAAGTTGTCCACATGCTCCACTTGATTATCATCACCCTGCTGTCCTCCCGAGCACCTGGCTCCCCTACTCCCCCTCCCCAGTGTTAGTTCTCACTGGTGCCAGGATAGAATCCAAAGCACAGACTCCCTGACATTTCCACTTACCCATTATAATCAGTCAGGAGGAAGGTATTGTCACTGCCATTCTCAAGTGCGTAGGAGATCGGTGTGCCGTAGTTGTTGGTGTCAGAGGATTTCATCCAGAAGGCACAGGTTACAGCGCGGAGAGATGGAAGCACGCCATCTAGGATGACGTAACCATAGATACCGGAAACTTCAAAATCCAGGTTAAATCTCGTAGACTGTTCTGCAACAAATAAGAAAAATGTGCAGACCATAGCATTTGCGAGGCACTTTTCGGTTGTCTAACGTAAGCAGTAGGTACATGGTATGATTGTTGAAGAAGCCATTTCAGTAAATTTGATGATCTGAGAAGCAGTTTCAAAATTTAAAAATATGTTATTTACAAAATATAAAGCATGTTTTTAAAAATAAAATAGTCAGTGAGTCTCTAAGATAGGAAAAATACTCAGTAGTGAAAGGAAGCAGACAAACAGGGAGTAGTGGAAGGAGAGGTGGGATCGGGGAGTCATTAAAGATGAGAGACACGAAAGCATGTCTGGATGCTGCTGAGAACGACCCACAGAGAGGACTAACTGACTCGGGAGAGAAGGAGCGGTAACTAACGGAAGGGCACCATTCTGTCCCTACTCAGGGCTCTGGCTCGTTCCTATTTCATGACCAATTCAGCTCTGCCCCAATCTTGCATACTTCACTCACAATGCAGGTCCTACAGTTATAAGACCCCAACTCCAAGAAAGCAGTTTAGCATTGATTCTCAAACATGTCCGTGGCTTGTGACCTCTTCAATCAAATGGCTTATCAAAGTGTCCCTTCTAAGCATGTAGTATGCGAAGAGTCCTGCCAAATGCAGTTTTCTCATTTCCCTGGTACACCTCTAAGTTTCCATTTCCTCATTTGCACTATTGCAGATAAGATAACCTAATTTATCAGGTGGCTCTGAAGATTAAGTGAGTACAAAATGCTTATTGTAGTTTTGTGTATGTAGGCAGTGCTTGTTTCAGGTAAAAACTGATACTGTTGTAGATCAGTATTTTTAGTTAATACTACATACATATATACCTGTTTCACACCTGCCGCCTGAAAATCCCGGCTGACATTTACAACTATATGAGTTTAATTTATCCACACATGTGGCCTGGTTTCTACACGGGTTAGACTGACATTCGTTGATGTTCAGCTCACAGAGTGGTCCTGTGAAGCCGGCTGCACATTGGCACCTGCGACAAAACAAAATGTAACAATCAGAACAGCTGCAGAAGGGCCTGAGAGGATGTCTCCCATTTCCAACCTGTCTCAGAGGACTGTGAAAACTGAAATGCTGAAACCTATTTCCCACATCAAAATACTGCTTTAACTGTTATTTACTTTTTTTATTGTTGTTCTATTACAATTGTCCCAATTTTCCCCTGTTGCTCTCCCCTGCCTTTTTTAAATTCATCTAATTAAACCTATTTAACACAACATTTATTTGAAATGTTGTAGTAGCAAAAATAGAGTAGAAGGTAGTTCCGGTCAAGGAGAATTATTATTCATATATTGGGAATTTCTCTCCCCATAGAAGTGCTAGGAAATAAAATAAGCCCACATGCTATAAAGGCTTTACTTATATTAACCAATTCTTATAACAATTTTTACAATGATCATTATTCTCATTTTACAGATGAGTAAACTGTGGCTGACAGAGGCTGATTTGCCAAAGCCCCTGTTACTAAGAGGGGGAACAGGATTTGAACACAGTCTAGTGCCTTGTTCTGAGTCACTATGCCACACAATGGCTGTCATGCGCAACAAACCACTTAACCCGTCAGGATGGAAAATACCTCTGATCATGACAAATACATCATCACTCTTGATCATGACAAGGGTGTTGTGAGATGGGAAAGCTCCCATTGAAAGTAGAACACAATTTGACAATGTCAAGGGAAGCTGAGGGCTTGCAGGCCCAGAGCCCTGTCTATCCATTTCCAGTTACGTACACAGTCTAGGAGACTACGATAGCACAGGTGCACAGAAACACACGTAACAGATGTTCACAGCCCTATGTTCTGAACGTTTACGGGGAGGAGAATGGGAAAATAGGCCACGGTATGATCATGCAATGGAATGCTAATCAGCAGTTGAAATGAGCAAACTAAAGCCAACTGTATCAACCTCGATAATACATAGTGTTTCTGGAAAAAAACTCACAAGAGGATTTAAACAGTCTTCTACCATTTATGTAACATGTGAAACAATGCTATATACTGTCTGTGGAGTCTTATATGTAGTAAAATATAAACCCTGAATGGGAAAGATATGCACTAACTTTAGGGCAGTGGTAACCACTGGGGAAGAAACACGTGTGTTTGTGTGTGTGTGTGTGTGGGGGTGTACTGGAGGAACTCCAAATCTATACTGAGAACTTACTCTTTAAAACAGAAGATGCGAATCAAATATACCAACTGTTAAGGTTTGATAATTACTGTGATGAGTGCATGACTTTTATTATTTTTTGTAATTTTCTGTATTTCTAAAATATTTTCTGATTTAAAGGACTTGTCAGATAAATGGCAGTTAATATTGTAACCAGCACATTCATATGGGGACCTCTTTGACACATAATAGTCACCTGGCCTAAAGGTAACTATTACGAATAAATGATATCTGGGGGTTTAAGAGAAAATATCAGTTCAAACTGGGAGGGGGGGATCTTTACTGAGTTCTCTGCATTTGATGATGTTTATTTTAGCTAGAATTTCACATACTTATCTTTATCTTCTCTTGTTTGATATCATTGTAGCAATCCAATAACCTTGTCTAGGAAAGAGGTTTACTTGGTGACAACTAACATTCCTTCTGAATTAGGAGAGTTCACCTTCACCTTTCCTCCAGTTAGGATTTAGACAAAGTTGGTATTCATCAGTTGTTCTGGACCTTGGGGAGAACTTGGAACTCCTCCGTTCAGTGCTAAGTTTCTCATTGTCTGTGGCAGGTGTGACATGCGGAAGGTGTACAAAGCCTATGAAAAGATGATGCTGTGCTGATAAGACCGGTCCCACATCGAGACCAGATGTCTCACTGGCAGAACTGGCTTCCTCTTTCTCAGGACACTGCCCTGGCTATTTGTTGGAGGTCGTAATGGAAGGGGGCTGAGCCCGAAGGGGACTGGGAAATGTTGCAACTGGGGTAGACTTTCATTTTTTTTTGCTTTTTAAAAAAAAGATTTATTTTATTTTTAGAGAGAGGGGAAAGGAGAAAGAGAGGGAGAGAAACATCAATGTGTGGCTGCCTCTTGTACACCCCCAACTGGGGACCCAGCCCACAACCCAGGCATGTGCCCTGATGGGAAATTGAACCAGCAACCCTTTGGTTCACAGGCTGGCACTCAATCCACTGAGCCACACCAGACAGGGCTACTTTTTTTTGCTTTTATCTTATAGAACCAGTGGCATGTTGGGGACAATAAAGTTTCCTGATATTTCACAAACAAGACTGGCCCATCTTTCGCGCTGCAGGAGCCACAGACCCTGCCAGCGGAAGGGGACGGGAAAGGGCAGGCTTGGCGGTGAGAAGAACACTGTTGGTTTTCACATGGTATTCTACGGGCACCCTAAGAGCTGCCTCAGGAAGACAAAGTCTTTCTCCCCGATAAATGCTACTATTTTCAACCAAGTAATGAAAGCTTAGCTTTTATTACTCTATTTGTTTACATTCATATCAGATTGCTTTTGAACCAAGGATAATCTAAACTAAAAAGAGAAGTTGGAAACCCATAGGCAAGAATGCGGACTGGCACAGGCACCGTGTGATCACACGGTTCCTTCCGAATTCATCTAGTGTGAAAATCCCAGCTAAAACACAAAACATTTGAAAATGAGTTTTGTCTAGTGCTTCTGCGTTGGCTTCTGGTATAAGTGTTTCATCTTTTATACCTTCCCAGTACACTGGCCCTCCGTATCCATGGGTTCCACATCTGCAGATTCAAACTACCACAGATCGAAATTACTCTTAAAAAAAAAAAAGTTATGTGGTGGCTGACGTAAACTGTGCCATTAGGCATTTGATGGTTGCTGGTTGGGTCTGTACTGAACATGTACAGACTTTTTTTCATGTCATCATCCCCTAAACAATACAGCATAACAACTATTTACACAGCACTTACATTGTAACGGACATTGTAAGTACTCTACAGACCGTTTAAAGTATATGGGGGGATGTGAGTAGGATATGTGCAAATACTAGGCCATTTTACAGAAGGGACTTGAGCATTTATGAATTTGGGTATCTGCAGGGGTCCAGGAACCAGTTCCCCGTGGATACCGAGGCGCGACTGTGTAGAACAGCAGTTCCCAAATCTGGCTGTGCACCACCATCACTGGGGAATTTAAATCACACAGTCCGCCTATTTTAAAATGACAGACTCTATACCAGACTTAGTGAATCAGAACCTCAGGTGGTGAGGACTTTCTGCTGTAGCCTATGCTTGGGCTAGAATTTGGGAATGGCTGACCTGGGACTCAAAATAATACTCCATAAAGACTACAGAATGACTGAAGAGTTCAGTAAATAAAAAGAGTGGAAAGAACCAGACCTGGTCTTTTACCTGAAGCTATTGAATCCATCTTTACAGGTAGCTCCATTTTTGCACGGTTGACTGAGACACTCATCCATGTTTTTTTCACACCGGGTACCCAAAAATCCAGGGGGGCACTTGCACAAGAACCTCCCAACCTGATCTTCACAGATTGCGTTATTTAAGCAGGGGCTTGACTGGCATTCATCGACGTCGGTTTCACAGTGCAGACCTGGGGGTGGATGAGGACGAGAAAGAGCCCAAACGGTGATCCCTTCAGAGAACCGCGATCCAGGTGTTGGCTTCCTGCAGGATTCTGCTTCTATGTGGAGGCCAAGACTGGCCCACCAAACTGGCGTGAGCTCCACTCTTTAATGAGCTCTGGCTTCTGTCGGTCATTTTCAGATTGCTTTCTTGATAATCTACTCTTTCCACCTGATGTCTTTCTGAAACTAACACTAGCTAATGGCTGTCTAACTGAGATAATGTTAAACAATAAAATTATAATTTACTTCAAAATTTTCCTCTGTTTCTTTGATTTTGACTTTTTTCTTCACTGTCCATTTTTCTTTTTTGGACTTCCTCTTTATCAATTAAATATATATATATATATATATATATATATATATATATATATAACCATATTATTTAGCATCCATTTGCTATATAATCTTATATGATTTATCCCTAGTTCCTTCTTGAGTGTCTGTTTTACCATATAAACTCTTGTCTTCTCTCTCTCCATCTCTCTGTCTTTCTTTACAAATACATAATGCACACACAAAGATTTTTTTTTTCTTAACTGTTTAGGAGTAAATTGCAAATGTGGTGCCCTTTTACCTCTGAATACCTTGGGAGAGTTTCCTCAAAAACAAGAAAATTAACATATATAACGTTAGTACATGTAATAATCTGTGGTGCTTTCTAGGACTTTAATGCAATGCAGGGAGAATGGAAACAACCTACCTGTGTAACCTTTCACACACGCGCAGTGATAGCCAGCCAAGCCGTCAATGCAGACTCCTTTATTCAAACAGGGACTGGAGCTACACTCATTTATATTTTCTTCACATAGCTGACCTGCAAAGAATCATGCACTATTTGGGCTCAAGGAATTTAAGACTAATACTATTCAAGCAAGTTGTTCAGGTATAAAGCAGAACAATTGGAAATCATGGCTAACATGTTTTAAAATTTTTTGCTCTTTGCCAAATACATTGAAATGAAATGTTTTCTTCTATTCTGTGAACTGCAAAATTTTCTAGGAAGAAGTTTGATATTTTCAACATGCAATGGAAAATGACAACCATGAATATCTAGCAAATTTTAGTTAAGAAGATAAGTGCGATTCTGGGTTAATTTTTTATTATGTTTATTTGCTACCTGTTCACCCCTTTTTTGAGTTTACTCCTTCAGTCTTTAACATAGCTTATTTATCTAGTAGTTGCAGGCTTATACCCTTGAACAACATAATCTGAATACCCCCAGCCCCCAGCCTCTGGCAACCACCCTTCTATTCTCTGTTCCCATGACTTTGGTGTTTTTTTCTTCCATAGCTGAGATTTTATTGCTTATTTTGAGGATAAGGACACAGATATTTCAACTTGTACACAATTTTTAACATACGTACAAAAAACCTGAAGTTACGTAGTTGTGATTTTTTTCTAAACGTTTATTCCAGTGACTTTCCATCTTAAAATTTGGAGGCTAATTCTCCTTGACTGACTATGTACCAATATTTTCAAATGTTGATATGCTCTTACATCATAGTCCCACCTCTTCTCAATTTAATATCCTATATACTACATAACCATATTTTCGATCTCTCACAGCACATTAGCAAAGTTACTAGGAGAGCCGGGCTACTGCCCCAAAGATGTTGCACAAAATTCTGACACAGAGAGTCAAGATCAAAGTGGTTTTCTTTAGGAAACAATGCCACCAGAAACATGAGCATAGAAGTAACTGTAAAACGTTTGAGACCTAAGACATGCATGGCTCACTCCGGACTGCATTAGCCTGCTTTGTGCCACAGGCTGCAAAACTGCCTCCGGCGACAGATGGTTAAACCGACACCCATGACAATCCAAGCCTCCCACATTCACTATCCCACTATTTTCTGGTTCTACAAGAAGAAACCAAAAAACCCAAAACAAACTCTGCTCCTAAAACCCCCCAAAACAGCAAATGATTTCACCTCTTTCTTAAAAAAAAGCATTTACATGAAAAGAAATATTTCTAGAGCTACTAAAATGCTTGCATTTATGACATTTGATAAAAAATATTCCTCTGGATTGTACAAGAAGGGAGACAGGGACCACTGGGAAAGCATGGTGTATGATATATGATACTAATCAGACTTGGCTTCTTTCTCTCCTGCTTCACCCAAAGCTGGACTCTGCTTGTTTTTAAAGATTTTATTTATTTATTTTTAGAGAGAGAGGAAGGGAGGGAGAAAGAGAGGAAGAGAAACATCAGTGTGAGAGAAAAACATTGACTGGTTGCCTCTAGCACATGGCCAGAACCCACAACCCAGGCATGTGCCCTGGCCAGGAATCAAACTGGCGCCCTTTTGCTTTTATGGGAGGACGCCCAACCAACTGAGCCACACTGGTCGGGGCTCTCCTCATTTTCTGCGGGTAGATCTTTGGTGTCCTGGTTAGCCACTCTGGCCTGCTTTCCCCTTGCTCCCCTTTTCCCTTTGGTTTGCACTTTTTTGTCTGCAGATTTATCCTCTCCTGCCGCCTCTTTGGGCTTCGTTTCCACTTTTGCGGGAGCATGTTTAGCCAACAACCTTGCCAATCTCCTCCTGGGCTCCTTTTCGCTGCCCCCTGGGAGGAGCTGACTTTCCTCTTGGGCACTGTGGCTGCGGGGGCAGGTACTCCAAGGGCCTTTGCAAACCTGGGCTGACTAGACGCTGCTGCTTCTCCCACTGCTCAAGCTGTGTCGACCAGCAATGGTGGCGGTGGGAGAACTGGATCAAGTTTGGCTTTTTAAGTTTCTGGAAAAGTGAGATCATATATGTCTTTCTCTGCCTGACTTATCTCACTCAGCACAATGCCCACAAATTTCATCCATGTTGTTGCAAATGACAAGATTTCCTTTTCTTATGGCTGAATAATATCTGTGTTCATATCTATCACATTTACTTTATTCCTTCATCCCTTAATACACACTTAGGTTGTTTCCACAGCTTTGGCTATGGAAATCATGCTGCATTGAACACAGGGCTGCAGGTGTCTCTTTGACATAGTTACTTCATTTCCTTTGGGTACCCCCAAAATGGGATTACTGGAACATGGGGCATTTCTATTTTTAATTTTTTGAGGACTCTCCATAGTGTTTTCTACAGTGGCTGTACCAATTTTTCCCACCAACAGTGCACAAAAGTTCCCTTTTCTCCACATCCTCACCAACACTGTTACCTGTCTTGATAATAGTCATTCTGACAGGTGCGAAGTGATATGTCACTGAGGTTTTCACTTTCGGCAATAAAACTGCAATGACTCAAACCTTTATACTGTGAAAATAAGAAGCTTCCCCCTTACCTGTGTAACCGGAGGGACACTCACAGATGAACTGTCCTACCCGGTCTTTACAAACTCCATTGTTGAGGCAGGGCAGTGAGCTGCATTCATCAATGTCTGTTTCACACTTTAAGCCTAAAATGCAAACCAAACTCTGAAGGACAATCAGAGAGAGGGATTACGAGAAACAGAGTCATAAACATTAAAAGGCAATTATCCCCAAAATCTGAATTTATGGGGAAGGGTGGTGGTAAAGAAAAAGCCAGTATTCATTAAGTACTATCATGTAGACAAGTATTTAATAAAGGTGCTGCCTCTTTCTAAGCAGATTTAAGATATCCTTATAAGGATATGTAAAAGGTAGAAAAATATCCTGAGTTGGAATTGTGTGTGGTGGGGGAAGGAAGGAGGGACACCCGGAAGCATAAAATGGAGCCAGAAATTTGGTTGATTTCAAAGTGGAAAACATAGCCAAAAATACTTGCTACCAAGGTCACTTGGCTGAGGGGTAGGGGATGGGGCCAAATCCTGCCAGATCTCAGCTCACATGCCAGGTGCCCTAGAGTGGGACGGCATCTTCCTAGGGGGTGCAAACAGGCTATCTATGGGCCAGCTCTGCCGGAAACTGTGTTCTTCTCTATACTGCGGGGTCTCAAAGTGTGGTCCCTGGGTCAACAGCATCACCACCACCTGGAACTTGGCGGAAATTCACATTCTCTGACCTTTCCCAGACTTACTGAATCATAAGTTCTGGGGCAGTGGTCCAGCAATCTGCTTCATCAAGCCCTCCAGATGATTCTGGTGCACCTCAATATTTGAGAACCACTGTCCTATATTATGTGCTTTTTCAACTGCTACTCATCCATAAAATGCTAGCACAAGATCCATTATTTCTTATGGAATGTCAGGAAGTTTTGTGGTTTTTTTTTTAACAAAAGTTAAAACACACACCCACGAGCAAGCTATAGTGAGTAGAATACCAATGTTCTTGACAGCCTTGGGCTATATTTTGTTTCCCAACTTTCCTTTTGCTTATTTTGTGGTGAATTCTTTTATTTAAATATCATTTTTTTTCTCAAAACATTTCATGTTGGTTGCACAAAATTCAGAAAAATGCAAATACTTAATTTCTACAAGAAAACAGGAAATTATTGTGGATAAATTGCAATTTTAAGATGTAGTTTATTTCTCCTCAAAAATTATGTTTCTGAACTGAGTGAGAATGTGAACCAAACTGCAAAAAAACATAATTCCTACATAATCAAGTCCAAAGTCATATTATTTTTCTAAGCAAAACTTCTGGAAAGACAGAAACAAAGCAACAAACCATAGCTATTCACAAGATTGTCCACTAGTGTGAAGCAAAGGAGGGAAACTGGGGTTTCTTTAAAAATGTTTATGCTGGACAATCTGTTCTATGTTGGGTGTCAGGTATTTAATTTGTGTTAGAGTGAAACCTTGGACATGACCTCTGGAACTGGATTCCAATTTAAGTTGTAAGATAGGATGTGACTTTTTCATAAAAAGATAATTCTTTATTCTTCTTCCAAACGTGTAAAGAAAACTGTCATTTGAAAGATGTGGATACCCTTTTTCACCTATTGGTTTATCTTGTTCAACCAAATTTTTGTGCATTGATACAGCCTACTGTATGTTACAGTGTTTATTTCTAATGTTCCCAAGTTTGATTCTGCAAGTCACAATGATTTCATACAAAAAACACTTTAATATTTGCATTTCTCTGTTACCTGTATATCCCGGTGGACAGAGGCAGACGTAACCATGCCCAAGTTGCTGGCAGCTTCCACTATTGTGGCAGGGGTTTAAGAAGCATTCGTGGAAAACCTGCCAGTGACAGAAAAGAATCAGACAGAACACTCTATTCCTTTCAAAGGAATCTTTACCAGGGAGTTAAGAGGTTTCACCATTAGATCGCTGGTGCCTGTTTTCAGGTGAGTTCACTCAGGCTAGAGGCCCCGCTACCTGCACATGTGGTGGTGCCCTCCACAGACGACCTGTCTTATTCTGGAGTGACGTCCAGTGAAGCCAAGCAGTGTTTCTGAATGCTGACTGCACATTCGCATCCCCTGAGGCATTTTAAAAATACACTAAGGACAGGGCCCCAACCCAGGCCAGCTAAGTCAGGATCTCTTGAAGTGGGATCTGTGTGCACCATTATTTTAAAAAGTTGACCAGTAGATTCTAATATGTCTCCAGAGTTGATAGTTACAGCTGTTGAAATCCTTACAAAATCTGTGTCCACTAGGGCTTAGTTCCAAATATGACTTATGAAGCCCTTAGAAATTGGTATATTTAGATGTAGGAAGTTGAAATAAGAAATAAAACCTCATTATCCTCCTTAAAAATACTTAAAGGGACTTACAATGACAGGGTAAATTCAGAGTAATGGCTGAACAATTAATTTTGTTACATTCATGAGTGATGCTTCTTAATTATTTTAAACCTTAATTATTTTTTAAAAAATCCAGTAAACAATTTTTTTTGCAGACAAAATAATTTAAAATAATTTTCATGGAAATTGAGGAACGCTTCCCACCAATCAGAAAAGGCCTTTGGCTAATCCAAATGCCCTTACTCAAATGATGGGCTATGTTTATGGGAAGTTAATTGCTAGTGAATCAAAAGGCTCCCCATAACCAGCCCTGGCCAGGCAGCTCAGTTGGTTAGAGTGCTGTCTCCCTTGCCAAGGTTGCTGGTTTGATCTCTAGGCAGGACGCATACAAGAAGTAACTGGGCACAACAAATTGATGTTTCTCTCACCCCCTCCCTCCCTCCCTTCCTGTCTTTATTTTTTAAAAAATCAATAGAAAAGACTCCCCATATCTACATATTCTCTATGCCAGAAATTGCTTGGAGAAAAATACCATTTTTGGTACTTAGAACTTCTGATGCTGAATTTTTGGAAAGTTCTTATTAGAAGTCACAAGTAAATACTATTATTCATTGATAATATTTATGAATCTTGGTTACTTAAAGTTTCAATTCTGGTAATTTTCCTCCGCATGGCATGTACATCAGCAAATTGTCTTCCAAACGTTCTACTGGAGAAAACTTCACACACAGAAAATGGACTTGCCTGACTGCCGACTTCATACGTGTTCTTCATATGCCCAGGGGAAGTCTGGGGCACTATACTTTCCTCTGCTGCTGAGAAACTTGAACCAAAGCCTAATAAAACCAATGGGAAGATATCAGAGAAACATATTGTGTAGTAGATATCACCAATATGTAGATTCTATTTAAATACTATATGGTCAAGACTCTGGTTGTCAGGGTAGAAAAAGCCACATATATTTTGTTTCAGTAATATTAAAAAAGAAAACATAGAGATGGATGGGATGCATCATTAAATTCTAGACTCTTAGCGACTGGAAGTTATTGAGTTCAGTGTTCCCAAATTAAGAATCTTTGAGTCACTGTCATCAAAAAGACATCAAAAGGACAATTTAATAAGTCTGGACACCCAAATCCACTGACACGTTAAAACTCAGAACTGAAGCTACCGCAGAGATGAGCTAACATGTCCAACACAGGGCTATGTAGACATAAGAGACACCATCTTACTGGAGCAGTCTGTGATGGACGTGGCACCAGTGAAGGCTGTGGTTCCGTAGAAGGGACAGGCCAAGCAGAAGGACTTCCCTGCATTGGGCTGGTAGTAGTCTTGAGGACAAGGATAACAGGGCTTTAACCCAGATCGGGAGAACTCTCCTAGTGGACAAGGTACTGCAAGGGTAAAAACAAACCATTTGCGCATTGAAGTAACACGACCTACATTTAAAGAAATGCAATAAGCTTTGGTGGTAAAGCCACTGAATTGCTAATAAAGTCTCTTGAGCCTATTTCATACCCAGACCATTTTATCATCCAGATAAACATTTTGTTTTTCCTTCTTGTCTTTTACCACAGGCATAATCTTAACAAAAATTCAAACTGGCCATGTAATATTGCATTCTAATTTTTCTACTTAATGTTGTATCATTAGCATTTCCCAAATCATTCCCCAAATTATTAAATAACATGGTTTTGAATAAATGAAAAATGTCACATTCCTTTCACAGACCATCACTGATCTAATGTCTTCTACTATTGGACATTTAAGTTGATCCTATTGTTTGCTATTATAAATAATACTGACATGAAATTTTCTACATAAATTTCATATACAGCTCTGATTACTTCCTTGGGATAAGAGTTGAATTTTAGGTGAACAGTTAGATCTAAAGTCATGAAAAATTTAAAGCTGTTTATATATATAATGCCAAATCATTAAAAAAAAAAAGCTAGTTCCAATTTACAGTTCCATCAGCAGTGTATGAAAATGCTCTTCTCATTGCATGCTTATCAGCATTGATTATGATTATTAAAATTTTCCTGCCTTGAAGGTGAAAATAAAAGTGTACTGTATTTTAATTTGCATTTTGATGGTAAATGAATTTGCTTTTTATTTTATTTTAAAAATTTTAAAAATTTTATTTATTTCTTTTTAGAGAGAGGGGAAGGGAGGGAGAAAGAAAGAGAGAGAAACATTGATGTGTGAAAGAAACATTTATCAGCTGCATCTTGCATGCTCCCAACTAGGGACGTGGCCCACAACCCAGGCATGTGCCCTGATCAGGAATCGAACCAGTGACCTTTCAGTTTATTGGCACAACACCCAACCCACTGGGCCACACCAGTCAGGGCTGAAGTTGGTTTTTAAAAAATGTCTATTGGAAATTTTTATTTCTCTTGTATATCTGTCATTTGTATGGAGGTCTTTTATTTTTAAACCTTTTAATGTCATTTTGCATTAGACATGACTTTGTATACAACATTGAAGAAAAATCTGAATATTGTTAACCAAATCTGAAATTCCCACCAATAACTGGTAGAATATTAACCAAATAGGATAATAGCCTCAAACATAACATGAGCCTAGTGTTTCTTCCCTACAGTTTGGTTGCATTTGGCAGAGGGACAACGGGTAGACTACCAACAACCAACCCTGTGACTAGGATTTAGACTGTGACCCACACACGCGCTCTGGTGGACTGTGCTCTTTCCTGTGTGAACTGGTAACATCTGTGTGAGCCCTTAAATCATTGCAAGCAGAAAACTACTAAGATTATTAAGGTTTGTCTGCATAAACTTAAGTACAGAGGATAGAACATAGAATGTAGCTATTTAGGATATCAACATACTTATCATTTAGGTTTGGATTCTTGCTTATAAAAGTTAATACAGCAGAAATAATTAGCAATATAGTTGCAGCAGAGATGCACTTGAGGCTCAAGGGAGCAGGATACTCCAAGCAATGCATCTCTTTTTTGTTGGTATAACAATAAGCATCACACAAACAATAGCAGTTGTGATAATCATAAGACAGTTGGATCAATGTTCTTAAGTAGAAAAATCCAGCTGAATCTCTTGCCTAAGAGTCATTTACACACCCCACTGACAAAAAGGAGTCAAATCGAGTGATGGCAGAAAATATGAACATGAATGCCTATTAGAAGAAAATATTTGTGGCTATATTTACTACATTCATGAAAACTTTTAAACCATAAGTATCTTTTTTTCACCAAGGATAATCTATTATTTGTTGCTAAATTGCAGAGCTCTAGAAAGGGTTTTGCATAACCATACTATGTATTTGTTGAGTTTAAAATGGGTTTTCTGAATCTTGAGTTTCCAAAAATGACTGCCTATTTGGAAAAGTTTCCTTCTAAACAGCTAATTAAAGTAGTTAGTTGAAAATATAAATTTTCCACTGGTAAAAATATAAATTCTGTCAATAAAATCCAAGATGCGACAATAAATTAAACTTTTTTTTACATATAATTGTTTTCAGTATAATCACACCATTAAAAAAAAGGGCTATGACCTTAAAAACTGACAGAATGTCAAACATTATACTAAGATATAATAATAATAAAACCTCAAGATTAAAAGTCAATAAGCCAGTTGATATCTCAAAATAGTGAACATGATATGTTGTTTATACTTTCAGGCATAGAAAGTGTAAAATAAATTTTTATGTGAAAATTACTTTAAATTACATTCCAAAGGCAGACACTTATCATCAGAAATATACTTTCCAGGGGTGGATAATCAGCATTTAATATATTATTTATATATGCAGTAAATACATATGTGTATATATAAATATATGTGTATACACACATATGTGTATAAACATACATATTCACAATAGCACTATGTAGTACATAATACAGTATTAAACACACATGCATACACACATATACACATATATGTACATACACAGTTTTGTCTTGAATCTTGGCCAGCAAAACTGGTTTCTGAGTCAAGAAAATGGAACAAAATCTGCCTCATCTCTTCTACTGAAGAGAGAGAAAAATTTCTAAGTATGCCAAAAGTGATACTAAAATAGAGTTATAAAAAAATAAAGCAGTGAAATGACCAGGGTAAGCTGTAACCTGAATGTCTGTTCCCTAATAGTGTTCGGGACGATGCACAGCTCTGGAGCCAAGTAGATTTTGGCCCTTCAGTGGGTTTCCCCGGACAAGGTCAGAGGTCAAAGACTCTCATTTTGAGTCTCTTTTAACTTCATCCCAGAGGATCTAAGTGAGAAATGCTGCCCTCCCATTCCTTCTCCTATGGGACCATATGGAAATAACACCATCACCAAAAACGTTATATCGGGGGCTTATTCTTCAGCTAAAAATCATTAAAAAAATATAAAATAATTCACACTCTTAATCTGAAATCACAGACCCAAGAATATTTAATAGCCTAAGGAGTGATAAAAGAAATTTCATAAAAAGCAATAAAAGATGAAATATATAAAGCATGTAATATTACTTTAACATAATCATATACTTAAATATAATTGCTATAGTGATGAAAGATATTTTAAGTTCGATATGCTAAAGAGTGTAAAAAGTAGTATTTTAGAAAAATGGTAAACTGTACAACATTCCCATAAAAATAAAACAGAAAGAAAACAAATAAAGAAAAAGGAAAGAAAGAGGGAGGGAAGGAAGGGGTGAGAGAGACAGGGAGAGAGAAAGAGAGAGAAAGAAAAAAGAGAATGAAAAGAGTGCATTAAAACCTAAGAAAAAATGTGTATGGGACCATTTTAAAGCTCAGATTCAAGTTTAAAGTAAAGTGGTGTCATCCAGCAGCACAGGAAAGAGTGCTGAGTTCTGTTACTTCCAGTTCTCACTCAGGACAAACAGAATGTGGCTACACTTGTGCTAGGAATATTAGGAGAAATAGGCCAGTTACCAGAAGTTTGGAGACTTTTTGGAAATTCTAATTGCTTAATTGCAATAATTTGCTGCTAGACAACCTCCAAGGCCTACTCAGAATGCTAAAGGAAAAAAACTCTCAAATGCAAACTTGTTTTACTGTAAAAATCCTTGTTGTTTTTGTGGTTGGAGAAAGGGAGTGAGAAAGAGAGAATTTTTTACTGCCAACTTATTCCCCAAATTAGTTTGTGTACTGAAAAAATAAAATTCTCTAATAGATCCATTTCAGCCATGATGTGAAGCCTTGTTTGACTTTTCAAAAACAAAAATCCAAAGCTGGTATTACATAATAGACATGGTTTATGAGTGACAATTAGGTCCTAGTTAAGTTCTCAACTCATCAGTGAAACATTAGGTTGACAAATACTACTTGTCCAAGTCCTCAGGTCTAACAGACTTTCATCTGCTGTAATCCTACCAGACTAAGATCATTTTAACTGATGGAATACATAAAAACCAATAGTATATTTTCCCTGTAGCCCTGAACTTATAAGGACTACATTTCCCAAGATGCAATGCTGGATACTTCTCCCTGCCAACTACTGCCCTCAGAGGCCCTAAGGAGTTGTTTTCTAGGAATGTCAGTCTCTAATTGAATGCAGACGTCTATATGACTGGCACGCAATGAGGGTGGAAGGGGTGTGTATGAGTGTGTGTAGACTGAGAGAAACGGGGAACCAGCAGACTGGCTTCTTAAAGATATTGCTTACTCACTGAGGGACCAGCTTTTTAATTTTTAGATTGCTATAGGCCTTAGGTTTTTAAATAAGGTTGTAGAGAATGAGAATACACAATTTTTTTTTCCAAAAAGTCATCTTGCAACCAGGCATGCTTGTTTTGTTTCATGATGCAGCAGAGTGAGGCCAACAACTTTTTATTTTCAATCAGTTCCACTGGTTTTGCAAAGTAGTTGCAGTTTTTGGAATTTCTGGCAATAGGCTGACCTTAATGTCATTCCTAGTTTTCACTTACGTATTGGCTGGCTGAATAAAAGGAAACACTCTATGAACAGACAGTTATTTATATTCATTGCATACAGTAGACATAGGGTTTTGCTGAAAATATTCCACCACTCCATGCATAGAACCTAGTGGGTTTGAAGAAATATCAGTGGGTAAGGTTTTGATAACCTCCACAAGCAGAAATGTCCACGGCTCCTCTTTTCACTGTTGAAGTGTTTGTTGGACACGGGAGGCAGCTCCGGGCCCCGAAGTCTGGCTGATAACTCCCCAGTGGACACGATTCACAAGTCTCAAGCCCATTTGTTGAGTAGGTGCCTTGTTTACAAAGAGCTAAAACAGAGAAATGTAATATGGTTAACGATGATGACATTAAGCTATACAAAAACTAGTACTGTGTAGAATAGGGTTTCCTGCATTTTAGTTTTAGGACAGAATGAAGGACACAGGCTCCCAGCACACACATTGTATTTTAGTCTTCCTTGTACTTGTGCATACCAGCAAGTTTTCAACCCATTTCTAATTACTTCTGTGATTGCCCAGCACAATGTTTGACCCAAAGAAAGTGCCAATAAGAGGTTTTTCAGTGAAGTTAGAAATCTGCATCTAAGAAAGTCACTATCCTAAGAGCAGGTTAGCACAGCAGAACCAGTTCTTACACAAGTTCTCAGCCTGAGTGACAGAAACAAAACCCTAAATGGGGCTAGAGTCTCATACCCAAGCTGGAACCTTTGTTGCTCTAATTGCAAACTGGCCCTCCCACCTCTTCCTTGCCACAGACACTGTCTATGGACATTTAGCTTAATTTGAGGCTCTGAGATATTGGAGGGCTGGAGGGGTAGAAAGTAAGAATTGTCCCAGCACCAGGCCCAGAGCGGTTAATTAAGCAACTTTCTAAAACTCATTGCAATGGTTCTGTAGTAGGGGAGTCAGGCCAGAGCCCCCAACTCCCAGCATGCTGCGCTCCCCTCTTGCCCTTGTCCTCCACAGGACTCACGTTCAGGATGCTAATGTATTTAGGGCACTTCCAACCACCTGGCCCTGCTCCTGAGTTTGTATTTGCTAATGTGTGTCCACAGCTGTATTTGCAACAACAGCAAGGAGTCGGATTTTGAAATTCCTTCCTTGAGGTCTGTCTTACTATATCTTCAATTGTGAAAGAAAATGTTTCCTTCAAAAATGTTCATTGAGGAAAACAGTGAAACACTTTGAAAATATTGAATATTTTCTTTAGTAGACAGAATACATGCATGTTGTAGCTGTAGTTATGAATTTCCAAGTAAATAGAGAGTTGATCCCACCAAGTCGAATACCATTCTAACAAAAACGCAACCTAATGATGGCTAAGTGTTATGCAAGTCCTTCCCTCCATTAAAGTGAGATTCAATTAAAAAATCCAGGCCAGCTGATGAACGTGGATTGGAATTATCGACAGCGGAGTTTGACTTAGAGCAAGAGAATGCTCCAAAAGGAAAGATAAATGAACTTCTTTCAAGTGTGGGAAAACATTCAGGTAACATTTTATAATCGAAAGAAAGAAAAAATAAACAAATGCAGTGGCTCTCACTGATGCTCTTATTTCATCTTATTTGCCATTTAGATTCCGTAACTGGAGGCAAAATTCAGGCTCCTGGTGTTCACCTTGTGCAGGCGGCCCCTACCTTTGCATTCCGAGCTGTCCCTCGAATGCAGATACTCAGTGTAAGTCCCAGCTGGGCAGGGCTTGCACTCCAGCTGCCCTTCCTCATCTTGATAAGATCCCATCAAACAGCTTTCACAGCCAAAACGCTCCAGAGAATAATGGGTTCCCAAAGGGCATTTGACTGAAGAGAAAACAAACAGGAAACACGGACCACAGTAAACAACAGCAACGGCCCTCAGAGCTTCGTTTCTCCTAAAGCAGGAGACAGTAATAAGGCCCGCTTCCGGGTGCACTTGTTTATGGGCTTATGGGTTAAACTGTCTGCCAGAGGTCCACTCACAGGGTAAACCTTCCACAAGTGCCACCTTAGAAACCAACAGGAGATTTGTTTTTTGAGAAAAATGCAAATTGTCATTTACCAAGCCTGGGGTTCACATGATGGGGGCTTTAGCGTGTGTGTGAAAGCTTGGGAAACACACAGCTAACGAAGAAAAGCTAACACACTGCTGAACAAAAGGATGAAGCTATGAACGTTTAGGTTAATTTGGGGCTCTGAGATATTAAAAAATGTCTTAGGGCTCCTCTGATGAAACTGAATGCTTGTCCATTACACAGCATCGCTTCTAGAGACAAAAGCAGGCCAAAGTGGTGAGCCTGATACAGGTGAGTTAGGTGGACCCTTGTCTGTCTGCCTGCAAGAATCACTGCCCCCTGAAGGCAAGCCCGAGGCATCCTCAGAGTCATAGGCTCAAGGAAAAAGGCCAATTTGAGGACCTTTCCTCCTGGAAGATTGGGTCACCTTTTTTGCCAGGCTTGAGTGATTCTGAATTTCTGAGACCAAAGTGGAACATGAAAGTCTCCTAGCAAAGGTAGTATTATTATAGTAAATTAGTAGCTAGGTGATTCTGAGGTGTGTGTGTGTACGAATATCCTACGAACTTAATAAAGATGCAGATTCTAAGGCCCTGCCCCCAAATTGCTGGATGTATTAGTTCTGGGAGGGGGCCTGAGTACGATGCACTTCAGCAAGTACTTTGGGTGATGCTGACACAGGTGGTCTGCAGACCACAGGGAGAAATGCCGAACGCTGCTTAAGGTGCTTCCTGGTTTTTACTCACAAGGTGGGGAGGGAATGGGAGCAGGCTCAGAACGACAATTGTGCTTTTGTTGGGCTGAACTGACCTCACTATGAAAAACCCAAGTGAGCTCTGGGAGTAGCACTAAGAACTGGTAAGGAAGGTTTTCCAACCAGGACGCAAGATCCCTCACCTACAGAGAGCTGAACGGACGACTTGCCTCGTTCGGTTCAGTTCAGGGTTAAGAGTGTGGATGGAGGAGATTCCACTATCGATACATGGTGACTTATTTGGGACACAGGCTGGAATTTATCCAGGTCATGGCAGCCTAGAATAGGAGTTAAAAGTTAAGGGGCTTGGGGAACGCAGAATGGAGAGTGACTGCTTAATGGGTGTGGGGTCTCCTCTGGATGACGAAAATGTTTGGGAACGCGGATAGAGGTGATGGCTCAACAGCATTGTTGACGTGCCCTTGAACTGTCCACTTAAAAATGATTAACATTGTGCTCTGCGAATTTGGTGTTGGCTGCTGAGGGGCGATCTTAGCGACGCCACCCGTTACCTTAGGGGGTTGAGACTGACTGGGTGAGTTCTGAGCCTCACTGGCTTCAGTTTTCTCACCTGGAAAATGTGCTTCATCACAATGGCACCTCACAGAGCTGCTGCTGCACAGCATGAAACACGAGAGGTTTCATCCTGTTCAGCCAGCACAGAGCAGTGGCCAAAACTATTAGCTATTATTATTAGGGAAGCTGCTGCTGAAAGCTGTGAGGTCTAAAGACGTATGAACAAAACTGGGATTAGAGTTCCTCATCTGAAATAGTTTTCTTGTCCTATCAAGAGTGGTTATTTAAACTTTTGAGACAGAATCGTAGTAACGACCACACAACGATAGCAAAATGTAGGTTTCACTTCCATATCCCATTATAGTTGTAAAATAGCTCCGCTCATCTCATCTAACCCAATACACATATACACATATATATGCATGCATGTATACACACACATATACATATATTTAATCTTCACCTGAGGGTAAGCTTATTGATTTCTAAAGAGAGAGGAAGGGAGAGAGAGAAACATCAACTGGTTGCCTTCTGTATGTATCCTGACTGGGAACTGAACCTGCAACTTTCTGCTGTACAGGATGACACTCCAACCAACCCAGCCACCCAACCAGGGCTGCAGCAACTATATCTGATTGCAGGGCAAAGTCTTACCACACATGCGCCCTCGGAGCACTGAGCCTGGTCTGCAGAAGAGTAAAGCCTTTTCCGTTTCCAATGAGTTGCTATCAGCTACAAGTATTTCCGATGCAAGCTGGAAGGAATACAGGGGCTCCTTGTCAAGGGTCCTTTTCAATTGATTTGTGATAGTTTCCAAGGTGTTAATGAGTCGTTGCTGATTTTTCAATTCGATGGTATCATTTCTTTCATCAGGTAAAGGCACACTAGCTGAGATAAAAAAACAAAAAACAAAAAAATACAAGACAAAATAAAACATAACATATTCAGGAAGCCACTCAGAGTTGGTTTTTACCTAAAAGAAATGGCATGGTAAAAATATTCCAGGAAAAACAAACTCAAACTCAAGCACTACTTACTAAGAAACTAGTACATGGGTGACAGTAAGAACAATATAAGTTGTTTTGATCCTTCGTGCTGGATCTGAATCACCTTTTCGCAGTTCTTCATTACAGCATGTTAAATGCCCGTGTGTTCTTGCTTTTTAAAAGCATGTCTTAGTTCGTCATGCTAAGGTGAGAATAAAGCAGGGTGCTTGCTGCTGTCAGAACAACCCCCTAACGTACATCTGTGATGCTAAATTGCAAAGAAAAATCACGAGACTTAGGCAGCTGTGCTCTCTCTGCCTAATTTTCAGTTCCAGGGGCATTTCCTAATGATAACAAACAGATATTTGAAAAAAGGTCTGTGACCAAGAATTTCATATAATGTTACTCTTTCACATAGATGGTTTGTCCTTACCTGTGATGTTAAAAATTAACTTAACTTTGTGGTCAGTTAATGGGGCACTTCTTTTAATCCGTGAAGACCTGGCTTTGCCGACACCCATGGGGGTTTCTTGCACAGAGTCCAAGAAGTCGTCGTAAGAGTAATCTAGCCGATTAGCTGCCCCCCAACCACCTGGCCCTGGGCATTTGGGGCAGAGGAAAAAAAAAATTCTACAGTTACATCTTCATCAGCATTTGGCTTCAAAGGTTAAGCGAGATGTTCAAGTACCCCTGACCCCTGCTTAAATTACCCATATGCACCACATATAGAATTTCACCTAAAACCTCATACTATAACTTTTAGGAACTTTGTATTACATTTAGATGACCAATAATTACATTGAAAGTAGAAAGAAAAGTCTATGGAGCTACATAGGCATTTAAACCATCCTTCTTTGACTCAATTAGCTTTAGAGATAAATGGGTGGTAACAGCAGAATTTTGATCAGTTCCTATTTCCCTTCAGGGATTTAAAAAAAAAATCAGCTTTACAAACATAATAGGCATGAACAGATATCCTTTTGTGAAGATTATTCAAGATATCCGCATAGTTTCTGAAGGCAGCATATATTTAAATATCTATATCTCTCTATATATTCATTTATTTATGCTGAAGGCAACAAGGATAAGTGAGGGCATCTAAGATATTTTAGATGCCCTCAATATCATTATGATCAACTATATGGATTCAGATTGTGGCTTCTTGACTTGGTTTTCTTAGTTTTTATCATCTCAACAAGTTTTGCCTAACAGTTTAAAATAATTTATTGGATATCCCAAATTTAACATATCCATAGAGACCACTAAGTACAGTATCAAATTAACCAAACATAACTTGATAAAAAATAAAAGTTCATTTTTCTAGGTTGCCCTACCCTTCTGAAATTATGTTCTAATTTTGCATATTCGTCTTGCAAACTACCAACCCAGAATAATTTAATTACCAATTGCAAAGCCATTTTCATAGTCATAATTATATTCAAGGCAATATTTTTTGGTTAAGTCTTCCAGTCTGCAGTCAATGTCATCAGCATCATTACAAAATGATGGGACCTGCGAATAAAAAATGCAGAGAACAAAAAGCAATTCACATCTCTGAGTGCTTTGGCCTTCACATCTCCCTCAGTGGGAGGGAAGGGTGGTTGGAGTTCTGCCTGTTCTTGAAAAGACTCCGGACCCTCCTCCATCCCTTCCCCTTCCTCCTCTCACTCCCTGTGAACCACGGGAATCATTCTCATGCCTCTTCTCTGTTTATGTCACTTACCACAAAAACCCCAGGCCTCCTGGGATATCTCTAATCTCTGAACTCTTAGCCACATGTCTCTTCAGATCCTTTTTCTCTGACCCTGTCTCCCACCCTTCTCCCCAGCCCTGAAAACCCTCCTCTCTGCCCTCTGAAGCTCACAGTCAGTAATTAGAACACCTCCTACTATTTTTGTACCTTCTTTTTTATGTTTCCTTCACCTGTGCTCTCAATGAAACTTGACTTTCCAGTTTTAGCTTTTCTTTTTTTTTTTTACTTTGTAATTAAATTTATTGGGGTGACATTGGTTAATAAAATTATATAGGTTTCAGTTGTGCAATTCTATAATGCACTTTCTGTTTTCTGAAGTGGTGGGCATGGAGGTGGAGGGATATCCACCTCACTCTTCATTATTGTTTCCAGAACACGCATTGTCTCGTGCCTCACGGTTCTGAATTGTATGCAATCAGGTAGAGCACACACTGCCCCACCGGTGGCTGTCATCTGCAGCCTTTCGCCTGCCTGAGTCCCCCCCCCCATACCAAGAATATTTAGTAACTCCCCCTGTTCTAATTCTAGGGGATTTCTATGTCCACCCAGCTAGTCCTTCCATCTCCTGGGCTTCTCACTGCCTCTTGTCTTCCAGTCTCACTTCGTCACTCACTCTCGTGGTCAAAACCTCAGACCTCATTACCAGTAACTGCACCCTCTTCTCCTCCCAGGAATCTAGCAAGTCTTGACTGCATCAGATTTTATAACCCATTGACCCTACCACCTCTTCATTCGCCCTCAGCCGATGTCTTCCCTTCGCCAGTCAGCCATCTCAGATTCCATGGTCCATCCCCACGAATCACTCCTTTGCACACATCCTCCTCAATGTGTTTGTCTAGAGGACCCTCCTCTAGCTAAATGTTAAATCAGTAGCGCTTCTTTCTCCACACTTGCACCCACGAGGTAAATTATAACTTGAGAGAAACACAACCCTGCTTAATGGCAATCTTTCAACATCTCTTTAGTATATTCATTTCTATTCTAGGAAATTATTTTATAATTTTTTTATACCATCTTCTCTTGAACTTCTAATAACTCCTCCCCAGCCTTACTCTAGGCTGATTATTCTACTCTAACAGCTCAATTAAGTGGGCTTTTTTCACTGATAAAATAGAAGTCAGAAATGATCCCTTTTCCCACACTCCCACCGTCACGTGGACCCACTCCGATGTCTGTGCTCCTGTATCCTCGGCCTCCACGACTACTCTTTCCCTCACAGTCTAATCAAATCAACTATGACTTCTCAGTCGACTTTCAGAATTGATCCAAAATCTAAGCTACCCACTCTATTAGCATAAAATACGTAGAGAGTACTTTTGGGGCCTTCAAGATGCTCAACACAGCTAAATATATTGTTCTGCTTTTCTGTAACCATGGAAAGAGTCCTAAACAAAAATGCACAAAAAAGAAAACCCTTAAACGTTCCCTGATCTCATCATAAAGAAATACAGTCTACAATGGCACTTTTGTCCTACTCTAAATGACAAAGCAGGCATTCTCAAACCACATGGATGCTAAGCGTCTCTTGACTTTTTGACTCAGAGTGTTTAAAATTTTTCTTAACTTTTTAATACAGATTTATTTATAATTCACTCCAGAAGTCCAAAACCTATGAATAATTCTAACTAGTAGGAACAAGTCTGGACCACAAAGAAGAGGGAAATCATTAGGACAAGAAATTTCTGTTGCAGGTGACCCAGAGCGGCTCTGAAAAGCTCAACAGCATCCTTCAACATAGGACAAACAGTGAAGGGGCAGTATTGGCCTACCATTTTCCCCAGGGTCGTCTCAAACGCTTCTGAAAACTTTTTCAACAGCTCCGTGTCATCACACCGAGTTGCTTTGTACAGCATCTCAAAGGACTTGAACCCATGATTTGCAAAACGTTTTACTAGAAAATGTTGGAAAAAATAGCTTCAGTTGTTTAGTGTTTTCAAAAGAGAGATTTAACTTTCCACGGAATAACTGTAACTTAGCATTTTAAGACCAATACGATTTGTTGGATTGTAATGAAAACAAGTTACAAGAAGTTTTTAGGCATCAATCAATCATAATAGACCAAGTAGAAGCCAAACAAGCACTGAACCCAGTTACCAGGTGATGACTTTGCTTTAATAAGATATTCCTTACCTTCCAATTATTTGGGAAAATAAGAAATAAAATTGTTTTCATTATATTCCTGGGAAAAATCATGGCTGGATAAATATATTATACTTCATATTTATTTAAATTTACAACATATATTTATATTTTCAACTACAGACAGTTAAATTTCTCTATTATGTGAAATTATATTTCTTGAACATGTAATTTCACAGAGACAAATTTGTCCTAGGCAAAATTAGACTCAGCGAGATACCTTAAAGTACTCAGAGGTCAGGCCTTCTAACAGCATCACCATTAAACTCCTACCACCTGACATTCCACAATAGAGGCAGGCGATATTGCTTCTACTTGCTTCCCAACTTTGGAAAAAAAATAGCTCAGTTAAGTGGGCTTTACCCTTTTCCCAGGACATTGGCATTAAAACTCCATCTATGGTACTGGGTCAATTATTCACTCCAGATAATATTATTTGCACTAGATGAAGATATTGGGTTATTTTTATAACAATCCATATTTAAGATTATAAAATAGCTCTAAATCTAAATCAGATCTAAGAATATATGAGTACCCTCATTCCATCACATGTATTGGCTCTTACTTTAAAAGTTATCTCTTCTGTAGTCTATGAGGTTATACTTCTAGTTCAAGTTTAGAAGTCAGAAACAACATGCTGACAGGTCTCATCAGATATTTCTGGTAAATAACAATGAGAGAGTCCGGGTGGTTTTGCCTGAAACTAGATCTTGGCCTGCAGCAATCCAGCCCATAACAAGGTTCTGCAGGGTAGGTAATGTTTGAAATGGAGGAATGAACATTTCCCCACAAATGTTTCAAATTCATGGCGCTGTTTTCTACTCACCAAACCTAATCCCTATAATTAAGGCAAACTTCCTCCTTACATGCTTAGAAATGTACACACATGGGCAGACAAACACGCACACTAAAAAAGTCCAGAAAAAAGTTACAACTTACTAGCACAGTCTGGCCATTCGGTGGAATAGGGCGGCCTCCAGATGCCGTCTTCATAAGCGCAGTGATACCTCTCCGTAGAGCCTTCCGTGAAATCGTAGCCCTCCAAGCAACTTAAGGAGCAGTTCACCCCGGCACCATCTTGAGTACATATGAAGTCCCCATTTACCGGTGTAAAGGGAACCTCACAGGGAGAACCTGGGTGTAAAAAACATGTATTTTTCCATATACAGCCATATGAGAAAATAAATTAAATTCCAGGAGTCTAAACTGAATTATAAAAAGGATTCCTCCTGTCCACCCTATTCCTAGAATAACTTCCATCGTCAATCCTTAGCAAGGGGTTGGTTTTTCAAGCCCTAGGTGGGCAGAGTTGAAAAGTTGTACCTACGTATAATTAATGGTTGCACATGTTTGATGAAAAGCTAAACGTGTTTCCGATTTGGGGTTGTTATTTCTGGTATTCTTTACTAAAAATGAAAACTGGAAACGTAGTAAATGCATTTTCAGAATCTCTCTCCTCAAGCATTCCAAATAAGACCATGACACTACTTTGTACCTTTAGAGAAAATGTTAATAAAATGTTAAAGACCACCTTGGAAGAGAATATCTTTATTTATCATGAAGAAATAATAATCAGAAACCTAAATAAAATCTGTCAGTACTCTAACTATAGATCTACTGCTCAAAGCTCACTTTGTTTCACAAGAGCAATTCCACACATCAAATGTCCACTAGAGTTTTGGACACTTAGGAAGAGCATACCTTTTATGACAATGTGAATGTCACACGTTCTGTTATTGCCTGAGGGGTCAGTGGCTGTGTACCGCACCACAGTCTCCCCTTGAGGAAAAAGGTCTCCTGGCACATGACTTCTCGTGATGACCAGTTCAGCCCCTGGGAAGGAAAGAGGGGATCCAGTCTGGGGGTTACTGGTCATCTTAATTTGATGTGAATTTTCATGTTCTATTTATACCAACCAGCTGGACATTCACTTTATGTTGATTTGGCCACCATAGACAATAAAAGATGTAATGTTTACATAACACAGAGACAGCAGACTCAAAAACTTCACTCAATTAAGGCATTCTTGTTAAAGAATTGATCTTCCTTGAGCAGGTCAGTCTCTCAGAATAAGGGAAATTTAAGTAAGAAATCTAATAAATTTGCATTTTTATTGTACTAGGTTTTACTGAAATCTTAAAGAGAACTTCAAAGGTATATGCCCATTGCTCTGCTTTCCTATGAACTTTTATAATTTGGGGGCAAGTGTTTAAGAAACGGGCATGAGTCCATGGAGCTGCCTTAGAGATACCAATCCAATGCACGGTTTATGCCTTCAGGATGAAGTAAGCTGAGAGACGCGATGAGTTTACTACTATAATGCTTTCGAGTACAGCTCCAAGCACAGGTCAGCGAATGCGCATTGAGTACTGAATGAAGGGAAACCTCATGGAAAGGTAAGATTAATAATGTTAAATTACATACTCAGGGGTGGGCGAAAGCAGGTTTACAGTTGCATTTTGGGTTGATAAAGCTACTGTAATAATTGTCACCTGCATGCCTTTTTCCTTATGAACTGTAAACCTCCTTTTTGCTCACCCCTGTAATTATACTAGCATTAAAACACATTACCTTATATAATTATTCAGTCTAAGTAGACAGAATTTGCTTTTCACTTCTCTTTTGTGCTTTTTAAAATCAAATATTACTCGGTGTCACCGTAGTGAGAACAGAAGGCCAGCATCCTCACCTGAGTTGTCTGAGAACTGAGGCTCATCCCAAGTGACTGCGAGCTGCTTCTCGGAGCCCTGGGCTGGGGGCGGGGATCTGCACCTGTCTATGCTCGGTGGCTCCACATCTGAAGAATGTGAAGTCAGAGGAAGAAATCACGAATGACATTACAAATGATGAGGGGGTTGCAAGACAGAACTGATGTCCACTTGTGCTGGCAAAACACCCTGGACACAAGGCCGCCCCTGGGGCCCCTTCCTGATGAGGCATGTTTTATTCCTGGTCTCGACATCAAAAGAAAAAGCTGACTCTTGCATACTGTCCTCTGCCTTTTAAAGAAGAAATACCAGGTTACTAAAATCACTGTGACCGCAGTGGTATCAAAGATAACATGGATGTGGTGGGCATTTGATTTGTGAGTTCCACCAGCAGGAGTTGCGCTGATACACCTGAAAGTGAGGAGAACCTTCCCAGATAAGCAGAAGGAGAGAAATAACCCATCTAGTCATTGCGCTGGGATCACTCCCAGGATCCTCCTCTTATTGGAAGGATCAAGATAGGCAACGCGGAAGAAACAATGGGCAGAGATCTGAGTTATGTTGCAGGATCTGCAAGGTGTGAGGATTTGCTGTTGCTGAAATGCCAGGAGGTTACGTCCAAGGCTGGGGCGCTGGAGTCTAAGAGCTGTAAGGTTGATAAATTCTGGGTAAAGACAAAGGACAGGGTGTGGCGTGGCCATGGGAGTCAGGGGCTATAGCACAGACGGGCTGAATGTCACAGAAGTTAAAGAGTCGTGAGTCGGTGCCACTGAGCACTGCAATCCACACTGAAGGAGGGTTGTGGTGGCAGAGGGGAGCCAGGTTTCAAAGCTCTGATGGGATGTGGCAGAATTTTTAGGATGTCAGTAAAGAACAATAAAGAACATGTAGAGGATGTAATTTTGATGCCATTTTAATGTAATTATAGATTTCACACGTTTGAAATGTTCTTATATCCATAATCACATGCCTTTGAGGGAGACTGGACAAATTATTTTTCTAATTTTCTAGGTGAGGAATCTCAGGCAAGCAAATTTAAAGGACTTGCTTAAGATGATTAAACTAGCAAATTATAGTTACAGGCATCAAGTCTTGGGTATTTTAATCTATCATATACGAAAACACATACTCTGAAATTAAATAAGCTATACCTGTGTGAATACATAGATTTCTATTTTGAGTCTTACGAATAAATGTTCAGTTTTTCTCTTTTCTTCATGCTTGTCATTTCATCAGCGCTGTACTTCTGGGTTACGACCTTTCTAGTCTATCATGTTACTGACCGGAGATGGAGTCTCTTTTGCACATGATTAGGTCTCCACAGAACTTGGCCCATAATTGGTGCTCAGAAAACGTTGAACGAAGAAAAGTGGCAAGGAATGCTCATAGGCAGTCAATGCACTTTGAGGTTGTTGAATCGAATCAGTTCACAGTTAAATTGAAAAGTCTGGTGGTATTTGTTATTTTCCCAAAGAAATTGTATACAGATATTTTTAAGATTTTCTGAACTTATCTGACTTTAGCCAAAAATTTTTAGTCTGACTGCCAGCTACATGAGCACTAGTGGTCAGACTAGGTAAAGTCACTGTCAAAAGAAGTGGAGGTACCAGCAGATGGACTGTCTCCAAAAGACAGAGACAGTCCATTTCAAAGCAAGTGAGCAACCCTCTGTGGCATGCTTAGCAAAAGCATTCCTGCTCCCTCTCATTTCTCAGTAAGACACCCACACTCTGTCATCAGAGGAAAACAAGAAAAGGCAGGCTTTGGGGTATTTTCTCTCTGTCTCTGTCTTTCTGTCCCCCGGCCCCACCCCTTCTCTCCCTCTCCTGGACTCTCTCCTCCCGCTTCCTCTTCCTTCCCATTTTCTCTCCCTCTTGCATAATTTGACAATTCAGTGAGTGTCTAGCTAGACACTGGAGTACACATTTTATCATGCTCCATGCCTACTCTACGTTGTGAAACATTAAAACTTGGCAAACTCTTGAACCACATTTCCATAAAAAACAAATCTAAAATATTTTTGATGTGACTGGCAAAGTTCATGTTTAAAACATTAAAAGGCAATAAAAAACTCTAAGTACTGCAAAATGAATTAGACCGGGTTCTACTTGACCCTTTTTATTTACTGTTGCCAAAAAACTGTAATTTCTAGCGGAGGGAGCCAGTTAAATATGTCTTAGTTATCTCAAGAATTTATGTAGAATTCTTAAAGTAAATTTAATGTATTGAATTTTAAAATAAACACATTAAAATATCTCAGGGACTAATGTCACAAAATGTCAATATTTATATAGAGCTTAATGTGTCAGGCACTAATTCAAGGGTTTTATATATATATATAGCTTAACTAAATAAAAACTTCACAATAGCCCCTGTGAGATAGTATATTTCTTAACTCTATTTTTTGGATAAGGAACTTGAGGCACAGAGAGGCGACTGGTTACAACGCCTGTAAGTGGTGGTGCTGGACTCAAGCAGTTTGGGTTCAGAGTCTGTGCTATTGACGATGGCAGACGGCTGCATAGCCTGCTTCTCCATGTATTAAGTCTTGCTGCCTGGTAGCTACTGAATACCTACTGATTTGACTGAAAGCACAAAGATCAATTGGGTGATGACACAACAAACCAGGCCCCCCCAAAAATAAAGTAAAAAAGGACTGATCTATAGTAGTGGTTGGGAGGACAGAGAGACTGGAACAGACTTCAGAGACACTAAGTTGATGAAACCAGTAGATGAAAACTTATTGGATGTTGGTGATGGAGGAAGACGAGTCAAAGGTGACTCCCAGATTTTTGCTTGGTGGCTAGGTTGTTGGTTGTACCATTTTCTCAGTTTAGAAATATATTATGTTTGGGTGAATGTGAAATGCCTGTGGCACATTTACATGGAAAAGCTCAGTAGATGGTTTTATATACTGATTTGAACTTCAGAAAAGCAATCTGATCTGGAGATGGAAATCTGGGACCTGACAGTTAACAAAATCACCAGGAAGGCCATAAAGAGGAAGAGAACTGAGGCGGGAACCCAGGGCGGATCCACATCTGAGAGTTGTTCTGAGGAAGAGAAGCCTAGGAAAGCAGTGAAGAAGGATAAATGAGAAAAACTTGGGAAAAACAGGGAAGACTGGCGTCAGAGAACCTGGGAAGGAGACAGTTTTGAGAAGGAGAGTACAGCTGATAACGCAAAATCTAAGGAAACGCTACTATACAATAAGGACGAAAAAGCGTGCAGAAGGAGTAACTCTAGAGATTGTTGGTGAGCTTGGTGAAAATAGTTCGTGTGATCAAAGGGGGCAGAAGCTGTGGTGGACTATGGTCAGCAGAGTCCGCCTGTTGTGACTGAAGGAAGACGAGAATAAATGCACAGGAGACAGCAATCCTGTGGAGAAAAAGGGGGCGGCACGGCCACTCTCTCAAGGGGAGAGCACCCCGAGCCCTGCCTAGACAAGCTTTTATTGCTTTTCTTGGGTCTTACATCAAAGAAAGATTTGTTATCTATTACATAGAATATTATTGTCTACATTTTAGGTACAATCAAGGAAATGAAAATAACATGCAGAGGGGAAAGGCAGCGAGCCGATTAGCTCTGTCCTTGGGGAAATTCACACAGGCTTTGGAAATTACCTTGAAGATAAACAATATACATCTACTGTTTTAGACCAGGGTGAAGAAGTTTTAGCCAGAGTGAGCCGTAACAGTCTGGATGCATTTTCTAGGCCTGATTCCCACGGGAAATCCCAGTTTGAGGCTCTGGCTCCTGCCCACCACCTCGCTTCTGTAGGTTGTCCATACAGAGCTGAGTCACATTTGTCAGACCAAAACAAGCCAGTTCCCTACAGAAGCTAGATTTGAATGACTTGGAAAATAAATGACAGTTAAAACAAAAGAGATGACAACCACTGGGAACTTTTCAAAAGGCTCATATGGGAGAAACTCAAAGGGAAGTTGTGACAGTTAAAGAGTATATAGGTTTCCAAGGGGTGGCTTGACTAGGTTTCAGTGCCAGTAGGAATAATCAGTAGGAAGGGAATTGTTGAAGCCAGAGAATGGGATTCCCTGAGGAACGGGAGGGATTATTTCCACAGACCAACCCAAGGAGTGCGAAGACTTACCGATGACTCTGACATGGAAAGTGCAGCTGGCCTGGTTATCGGACAAGTCCATTGCCGTGTACGTGACAGCGACCTCTCCAATTGGGAAGAGGTACGGTGGGGTGAAAGCTGGATGAACGTGGATGGACACCTTTGGGAGTTAGAGAATATTGTGAAAGTTAAACTTAATGTCAATAGTGTGCTTATTTTGTTTTGATTTATATATTATTAGTAAAGTAAAGTTAAAAATGACACAATATTTCACACATAGCGAAAAGGAAAAAAATCTGGCACAGTCTTTTGGTATATTTCTTTCCAGACTATTCTATTTGCATAGTTTGTAGCATTAGCATAATCTGAAATGTTGTTCCTTGTTTTTTAAACACAAATATCTTAAAATGCTTTTTTTATGTTATTACACAGTCTTTAGAACTTAAGATGACTCTTAATTGCTTCTGTACTGTTCCAGAGAATAAATATATGATAGTCGAAGAAAAATCTGTTGAAAGACACTTGAATTGGTCCCATATTTTACTATTGGAAATAGCACTGGATGAACAGTTTTACACAGAAAATTTCAAAATATTTTTATTATGTCCTTATAATAAATTTTCATAAACAGAATCACTAACCTCAAAGTCATTAACATTTTATTGTAGGTAACACAAAATTTCTTTCCCAAAGCAGGGCACTAATTTGCATTCCCATTGTCAATATTTGATAGTGCCAGTATTGAGGTTCCCTAATCTATTTTAAATACCATGCTTTTTGTAAGTCAAAACTATGTAACCGGGTCATTCTTTTAATTTGTAGTTTTTTAATGTCTTACATTAAGATTAAATTCTCATATGTTTGTATGGTATAGACGTATCCTTCCTTTTTGCATTATATGTTTACCTTCTTAGTCCCTTTGAAAATTACATGATAAAAAAGAAATTTGTATTAATATGTTATGTAGTAAGTATTCTAACTTTGGACAAGTTTGAAGCATTTTCCTCCAATTTGCTATTTGTCTTCTAATTTAAGAATTTTTAAAAAATACTTTTGTAGCCAAATACTTTCCCATTGTACTTTAAAATTTCTAATTAAAAACTCAAGCCGATCATTCTTCCATCATATATGGATCAGTAGAGTCTAGAGAGAGAGAATGCTATCATTAGAGTATTAGTAAATCATCAATATCAAACACATTTCTAGCATATTTAGAATCCATCTGAAAAAGGACACAAATATTTGCATAAACCTTACCTTTTCCCCAGAGTTGTCTTCAGCTGTTGGGATTTGCCAGGTGATGTTTGCAGAGTCTTGCTGTTCCTGAGTCTTGGCCTCTATGTCCTTAGGGCAGGTGATCTGGGGAGCCTCCACGTCTGACTCAGAAAATATGCAAATCGATTAATATGTTGATACTTAATTCTACGTCATTTAAGAATGAGATACAAATACATTAATGCTGTGTGACTCATCTTTTCCATCTCTGTTCCCGACTGACTGGAATGCACAGCTGCCTTCAGGGCGATTCATCTCAGCACGGACTCCCAGGGTCTGGATGCACTGCCCCCTGCTCACCTCAGCCTCGCTTTCCACACCCCGTACGGGATTTCCATGTCGGATACTTTCAGTTGCACGAAAGCTCTATGGTCATTCTTCAACCTTTGCTTATGTTCTTTCATTTGCCTGAATCAATGCCCTGTTCCCCCTTTACCAGTATAACTACTACTTGTCCTTTAGTTCTCAGCTTAGACACAAGCTCCTCAGGAAGCTCTCTCTGACCCTGCAGTCCATTTTAGGTGCTCACTCAACAGGTTCCCATGACTCCATCCTTCCTAAGCATAAAACTCAACATGCCATTATGAAACTGAATTGACTTCCCCAACAGAATTTAACTTCTTTGAGTGCCAGGGTATCTCTTGTCCCATGGTGCTACATAATATCTGACATTTAATAATAAGACCTTGATAAATAGTTTTTGAATGAAATAAATAAATAAACAGAAAAAAACTGAATGTTTTCTGGCAGGATGGAACTACACTTTAAAACAAGGGCTGTCTACTAGAATGAATCAGTAGTGCAAAAAGGTACTGTCAAAACAAACAACAAATATAAGTCAATGATATTTTTTGTAGTGTGAAACGCTACAGTAGAAACACTGAATTAGTAGTGGTAAAATCACACATATCCATGGTAATTACTATAGAGCCAAGTTCTTATTATATAATAAACTTCTTCATTTTAAGTTACATTAAATTAGGTCTTTTGTAACTTGCAGTGAAATATGTATATCTGAATTGATTTAACTCATCTTCTTGTTTCTTTACGACTTTATTCAATTCATATTTTCATTTTCTCTGAGGGGTTTATACTTGACAAATTCCCCCCACAAAGATGCATTGGCATGTTGACTCTGAAAATTTGAAAAGGTATTTGATTTTTCATTCACATTTGAATAACAGCTTGCTGGACTGGGAATTTACAGTTTACACCCACTTTCTCTCTGTATTCTTTGGACATAGCTTCATTTCCTTCTGGTATTTAGAGAGGTAGAAGAGAAGTAAAATGTGAGCCTGATTCTTGTATCTTTTGTGTAATTTCTCTTCTCTCTCTGGAAAATTATTTAATACTTAGCTGATTTCCAGCTCCAATATTATCCTTATTTCTACATGTCTTCTGTCATTGCTTGGCATGTTGTAATTGGATTTTGTAAATCCATCATTTTGAAATAGGAATCCTTATAGTGTATATGGGGTTAACACCTTCATTTTATCGTGAGTTTGCAGCAAAAGTGGCAAAGGAGGACAGTCCCACAATGCACCGATATGTCATCATGTAGGGATTTGGTTTTTAATCTGACTAAGCCAGAAGACCTACCTTTACAAACAGCCATCTGAACTCGGGCGCTCCACTTCCCAGAGGTGGCGCATCTCACTTCTTCTCTGACTCCAGATAAAACGAATCCTTGGTGGCAACTTAGCTGACAAATTGTCCCAGGTTTGGCTGGATGCCTGCCACAGTTTGGGGGAGCAATTTTGACACCTTTGGGCTTCTGAAAGGTGGGGCACTGGCGCTCTATGGTAGGGAAATGACAGAATGTTATTTGTGTCCTCACAAGTTTCAAGTGCCGCACATTCTCTTTACCCAACAGAAGTGCTGACAATGCTTGTCAGGCCAGCGTCTTGCAGTACTCACAGTAGTAGGTATGTCGTTGTTAATGAACTGAGTCTTTATTTAATCGTACATTTTATTCTTCTGTACCTGAGAGATTAGTTTCTTCTCAGTATTATAGCAGTGTTTCTGAGCCTGCACAGTGACGGCGGACTCTTGGATGGTTAATGAAACCCCCAGGATGCCCACCATCCCTGCTAGTGGCACCCTCGCTTGTGACCACCCATGCATCCAACACCAGATCATAGCATAATAAAGCTGTACATCAATTTGGGAGGAACTGGGATACTCATAGCATCTAGTTTTCCCATCTTAGGTCCTGGCACTTCTCAATTTATTCCATACATATAGCTCTTCATCTTCTGCGTTTTTTGGAAATTGGGTATTCATTACATACCTGCTAGTGCTCCTAGTTATACCGTATCTAACACCTAGTAAAGTTCCACTAAATAGTAGCTGTCATCACCTCATCATCATCAGTACCAATTCCTGATTGTTATTTTATCTGCAGTGTAGCAAAGCAGAAAAATGAAAAAGCTACTGAATTATTCATTCTGAACGCAACTTCAGTAGTGAGATGTCACAACTCTTAGTGAAGGACAAGGCAGAAAACATGATGAAATAGATTTTCACAGTATAGCTTAAGATTCTCTGGTTCATAATTCTGTCCTTTAAACAAGGTAAAAGTAAATTGTGTTCAACAAAGTGAGGGAATTATACAATATTTGCATTTTTGAAAAATCCATCAAAATTGGTCCCGATTTTTGGAAACAAAAGTTTTAACATTTAAAGCTGGAAATGTCAGTGATTTGGAAAATTGGAGTCTGGTGTAGAAGTCTTTTTACCAGTGGAGGGGAATAAAACAACATATTTATTTGCATGCCTATATCTCTGTGCATCTGTAAGTATGGTTCTGATTTTACAGTCATTATGAGTCAATTTTTAGCCTTAGGTCTTCACAGAACACAGAGGAAATCAGAGAGAAATGGAACTGAATTGCCAAAGCTTTCTGAGGCTTACCCACACACCGGGGCTCTACGCTGTCCCACTGGGCGTTTCCTTGGCAGGTAAGCTTAGCACTTCCTTCCAGTCTGTACCCTTCATCACAGGTAACCAAACACGTGGTCTTGTAGGACATTTCCCCCGTGGAACAGCTGAGGTGGCCATGTCTGGGTTGGCGGAGATGGGGGCATGTTCTTACTATATAAAATGAAAGTGATTAGATTGCATTTTACTGAATAAGGAGAAAAATAATAAGTTTAAAAATGCTGACACAGTGCAAGCAAGGAAAGGCCCTTTTCTTAAAATGGCAAACAGTAAATAACATACCATTATTTTCTGAGCTAGTGTTAGGCAATTAAAAGCCTGTGTTTTACCAAACACATTACCCATGTGACACCCCTGTGTTCAGCCCATGGGTGGGAAACTGCAACTCTCTCTAAGGAGTCTGGCCTATACATTGATACATTGCGGGTGCTTGACAAAGGAGTTACCTGCTGCCCTCAGCTGGGCCTCTGTGGTGGTCTTCCAGGCTCTACTCCAGCAAAAGGAAGGGGCCAGGGATTTCAGGTTTACGAGCAACTCGATTCTCACATCTCACCGGCATGTCCTGGGCCTTTTAGTGATCCCAGCCTCCACAAAGCCGCCTAGCCTCTGCCATCTTAAATGCCAGTATTCTACTCTCTGACCCCAACTCTTCTCCTTTCAGCCTTTTCACTCCTCTATTCCCAGACATTTACTGTAAATCCTAGTTCATGACCCTGACCGTAACTAAAGCATTAACATCATTTTCTTTGTTTCTTGCTCCTGTGGCAACGAATGCTACTTGCCCACCCCAAAATCATTCACCATAATAATATTCACAGCAAGAAGATAACAATTTCCCACCTCCATCGCAAAGAATGACAGCCAATGAAACACAAGCTGAGGTTGCCTGGGACTTCTGGAAAAGCTATTCAGTGGGGACTGTCTCAACTGAGGATGTACTTTTTTGCCTTCCTTCTCCTTCTTTGTCCTGAAATTCGGACATGATAAGTAGTACCCCAGCATATTATAGTATAAGTATAGGACACTACCGAATAAGTATCGTGCTCTGCAATGGTAGAATGAATGAATGAATGAATGAATAAATAAATTTTAAAAAGCAGCTTGAGTCTCTGATGACAATGGCATTATCTCATCAGCTTTGGATGTTCTACTTCTGCCCTTTTGGATGAGAGAAAAATACGTTGGCTTAAGGAATTGTTATTTGATTCTCTGATACCAGCAGCTACACACAATTCCTTGTTCCCTCTTCCCAGCATCCATTCACCTTTCCTTTGTTAATTTCCTAGGAAAAGATCTCTCTCCTCTCTCAGCTCATGGGGTTTGCGCATGCTCCAACGCTGCTCAAGGCTACACCATGTGACACAGAGCATGTGATCACATTACCCTGGTCTGAGAAGTGAGCAGGTACAACTGGTGACACAGTTCCTTCCTCTGCCAGCTCTGAAACCACCACGAGAGGGCAGCCAGAAGGGTCTATACTAAACCCTGGATGCTGGAAATGCCCCTACAGGTCAGTCAGCCTCAACACCACCATGTGGAAGCGCCACGGGGTGTCCAGAGGAACCAGCATCTTCCCCAAGTTGCTACTTCTAACTTTCTAGCATCAACACTACACCACAGAAGCTACAAGAGAACACTCAAACTGCTCCTGTTTCTGTAGGTTCCCCAATGATTCCATGCTCTGAGCTCTCCTGACAAGATTCCCTCACCACCCAGCCCACAAAAATTCCATAATGTGTCTTAGAGTCCATATCAGTTACTTCCATGATACCCTGTACTTTTTATTCATGACAATCTTGTAAGAAGCCCAAGGCTCCAAAGTCATCCCTCATATACCAGGGTCATCCTCATGCAAATCTAACTCACAAACTCTTCCATTTGTCCTCCGGAATACACACAAGATTGGTGTCCAGTAAGTCCCCTCATATCCTAAACTTCCCTTTTGAACTCTTCTTTCACTTTTGTATCCTAATCAAAATGTCATTGTCTCTTATAGTCAGGGCCTAGAGCTAAGAGCAGTATCTTCTTTGCCCTTTATTGCCTTCCCAGACCATTTTCTTTCCCTTCTTCCTAAAAACGTCCAGCTCCCTCAGAGTATCATCACACTGTATATCCAATATCCTTTTCCCCCACCACTGTCTGCCGACCTCTGGGCCCCTTCTCATTCTTTGAAGAGTTCATTCTCATTCTCATTCTCATTCATTCTCTCTCTCTCTCTCTCTCTCTCTCTCTCTCTCTCTCTCTCTCTCTCCACACACACACACACACACACACACACACACACACATACACACACACACAAACACACTGGTGATTCCATTATCTATACAAATGATTATTCTAGTATCCTTGAGTCATATTTTTCACTTCCCCTTTTCCAATAAAGGAAGAGAAAGAAAGGAGAGAACAGGGAGAAGATGGGAAGGAAGCAGAAGTCTAAGAGTAGGGAGGGGAAGGTAAAATAGCAGGAGGGGAAAGGAGGTGAGGGTAGCACAGACCCATGGAAAGGCACCCTCTGATTCAGATGGTACATGCCTCCATCACAAACAGAGATAGAGAGAGGAAAAGAGTGGATTCCTTTGAAACAGGCCAAAGGATGGGCACATATAATCATTTTAATGGCTTACAGGTATAATCCTACGAGCATCACACATTCTACAAAATCCAAACACAACCCCTACAAAAGAACAAAGCAGTGTATTCTCAGACAGCACTATTGCAACACTACAGCCGGAAGACAACATAGCAAGTGCCAAACATTTTGGAAAAAATCATTTGGACTCAAAAATTTTATTGGGACTCTGAGTAAGATATATTTTTCTTCTAGTTTTCTGCATCTGCCAATTTTTAACATCAAGCTCATCTTTATTTATGATAGAAGTTTAACTTTAAAATAACAGGAAAGGAAGTTGGGGCAAATATTCAGTGCATGTTTAACCAAAGCCACTGTTTGATAGAATCTATTGTGAAGGAACCAATTCAAGTGCTATCAGTCAGCAGAGCATAAATACTGGCTGCATTAAATATATGTTTAGGATTGATTACTCATTATAGAAAATTCAAGAATTAGACGGAGTGTTAAGCCATAAACCCTAGCTTTTCAATCCCTGGATGGTGTGAAACAAAGTCAACCACTAATGACAACAGAGGAGAAATCTTCTGCCTTCCACACTTGATTTTTATTGTGTCCATCGTATAAGAAACTTTACTGAAGGTGTACATCAGGGGTGTAGAAATCTTTTGCCTTCCACATTTTAACTACCATTGAGTGTGTCCTCATGTGTAGCACAGTGCCAGGTGCCAGGTGGGCTTAAAAGATCAATAAGAGACCCGGCTGGTGTGGGTCAGTAGACTGAGTGCTGGCCTGTGAGCCAAAGGGTCACTGGTTAAATTCCCAGTCAGGGCACATGCCTGGGTTGTGGGCCAGGTCCCCCATGGGGGGCACATGAGAGGCAGCCACATGTTGATGTTTCTCCCTCTCCCTTCCCCTCTCTAAAAATAAATAAAATCTTTTCTAAAAAGATGAATAGATAAATTCCTATGATAAAGATGTATAAAATCTAAAAAAACATATTAAACAACTGCTTTTAGAGTCAATACACTGCTTAAATCACTCTGGCTTCCAACCTGAGAAAGAACAGCCCTGCAAAATCTGCCAAGTGCGCTGGCTGCAGATGGGAGTTGGTGAATCCATAACACGCAAATCGTATTGCTTCCCAAGGGTTGGTTTGACAGGCTTTTCATTGGTCCTCAGGGCAAACAAAGGCTGTAATAATTCCTATCTACTCTTAAACATTTTACACTCCTTTTCAATCAGGAATGACCATTTATTATCATTTTTAGTAAGGACATGCTCATTTTTTAGTTTCAACTTATACATTTTATATTGCAACAAACTAAACAAATCTGCAATAAATGTCTCTTGCCTTGCATCCATGTTAAAACATCCTTAAAAATTTATTTATTCTTTTTAGATAACAGGAATTTAGTCTTTTAGAAAACAGTCAACTATGTCATAGACAATGTAAGAACCTGAGCTGTTTTTCATTTTAAAGAATAATTAGATTTTCCCCAGACATATACTGTTAATATCAAGATTCTGACACAATGTACACTAAAAATAAAACAAATGTGATGTTAAATATAGGCTTGTCATTGTTACTTAAACCTTTTTCTCAGAATAAATACTATTACAACATTTAATGTACTGTGATGTTGTAGTATATCTAGTTGTTATTGAGAAAGCACAAAGGAATCCTTGCTAGTTCAAAAAGAAATGCATAATTCAGATAAAATTTAAAAAGAATGTAAACCCTAATGAAGAGTGCGCAGGAGGAATAAGAAACAAGCCCATTAATCAATATGTAACACTACAAAACATTAATGATGTTACATTAAATTTATAAAAACCTTTATATTTTTCATTGGTCTTTCATTTTGGCTTCAGTTTTAAAAGGGTTTTCAAGAAAAAAATACCCTAAAATTAGATCCATAAACTATCACCCCAAAATACCCAACCTGGAACAGAGGTGAATCCCTACACACTTGCCAGTTTTCATATAATTCCAGATGCCCCACTCTAAGGCACACAATTTTATGTGCCACCAATACAGAAATATTTTAATAACATCTATAAAAAATTTAATGCCATTGGTATTAAGGCACGTATCAGTTTCAGAGATACTGAAATTTTGGTGGAAAGTGTTTTAGAATTAATGAATTATAGTATGTGCTTAACAGAACAATACATCAACTAACTAAACCCATTAATGAGGAGCCAGAGAAAGAATCTGAATAAGGAAGTATCTTCATTAGGATAACTCTGTGCCCTGGTAAGTTAGGTAGCAGCTTTGGGAGGGGGGTGAAATTGAAGGGATCCGAGGAAGATCTACGGGGAAAGAGGCCACGTGTTAACCTGACAAGCTCAGGGGAAGGCCCACATGGCAGCCTTACAAACTCAGAGACCTAAAGTAATCACAAAGGACGGTCTGAGATGAAAACTTATTAACTAAAAGCAGTTCATGGCAGGTAGTCACATCCTAGGCTGGTATCTTTCCCTAACAAAAATCAGTCCTTACCTTGACTTAGCCTGTTTGTTGTCTTTTTGCATCTAAGATAACATACCTTTGGAATGTCAAGATAATTCGCTTCTTTTCTGGACCCCTCAGGGTACCACCTCCCACCAGACAGGAGACCTTCCAAGCATTTCTCAACATATCGAGATTTGCTTCCAGGCAATTGTTATCAGTTTGGCTTAAATAGACTCACAAAGTTTCTCCACAGGTTTGAATGTTTCTTATGTTGACATTATTAACATGTGTATTTCTTCAATTCAAGTTTCCGGTCATTGGCCAGAGGTATAAGCAAGCACTGAAGGGGAAAAGATGCATTCCGTGCCCTAATGAACTCACAGCAGAGGTGATAGACAAGTAACAAAAGCAAGTGTGGTGGTCCTTAGCATAACAAGTTGGCTCAGCTGGGAAACACCTCGTCAGAATCCGCTTGGGTGGACCAGGTTAGGGTTGGTCAAAAGAAGAGCTTGCACTAGATTTGGACAGTGGAAAGCAAGCAGTGCCATTGTATCTGGACTCAATGATGGACAAAGGCAGATGTGTCCAGCAGGCCCCAGCTTGTCTTTGCTCACCTCCACCCTACATTTTGGCTGCTGAGTGCTAACCAAAGGTGGCCCCAGGCTCACAGCCTCATTCTTGGCTGTAGAGCATCAGGGCGTGGTCACGCAGAGGTGAAGCTTCTTTTAGACTCCCCAACAGGTTCCTCCCTTGTGGTTCTATTTCAGTAGTCGGGCAGGCTTGGTTTCTCAGACTGAGTTGGCAGTTAACTTCTCCGATACCCTGACTTCTCTTCTGGGACTTCCGTTTTCCAGACCCTTCCAAAGTTGTGTACGGTCTGACACCTAAAGTTGGTTCCTTTCCCCCTAACACGCATGGTGTGTTTCCTATAATTCCCTGCCACACAGGGCACAGGAGCTAGAACGAGCAGAAGACAGGTCTGTGGATGCATATACAGAGGTTAAATGCCATCCTGCCAAGCTGAGGAGGCGGGCAACAGGGAGGGCTTGTCTATAGGGACCAAGAGCAAAGGCAGGGTGATTGAACAATCCAGGCTGTCTTGACAAAGGGATGCCTTCCTGAGAGGGTGCAGCCATTTCTTCCGTAGGATGCCGGGCTCGGGATGGGGATCATGGAGGGTAAGAGGCAAGGCCAGTCCTTGTTCTGCAGGGGTTGTCTACCTGTTTTGCTACTCTCTTTGGTAGGCCTGTAAGTGGAAAGCTAAAATACAATGTTTTTCACCCTCTATCATGAAGTCTTTGGGGGAAAGGGTAGAGATTTTTAAGATTTTATTTTATTTTAGAGAGGGGGGAAGGAAGGGAGAAAGAGGGAGAGAGACATTGAAGTGAGAGAAAAACATCATTTGGTTGCCTCTTGTACGTGCCCCAACACGGCACCAAATCCACAACCCAGGCATGTGCCCTGACCGGGAATTGAACCGTTGACCATTCACTTTGCGGAACAGCACCCAACCAACTGAGCCACACTGGTCAGGGTGTAGGGGTAGAAATTTGAACTGCCCACTTTACAGGAACATTTCTTTTAAATTTAAATTTATTTTTCTTTTTTTCCAATTATAGTTTACATTCAATACTATTTTTGAATTAGTTTCAGGTATACGGCATAGTGGCCAGACAATCCTAGACAAATCGTTCCCTCTGATATTTCTAGTACCTGCCTGGCACCACACATGGTTATTACAATATTATTGACTAGGTATATTTCTAAGAGGTTTTGTTTTTCCCCTTTATTTTTATTGTTGATGTAATTGTTTCGGTAATGGGATGTGACTTTTTACCATTTGAGAGCATGTGACTGAAAATGTCTCCCCTTTGCTTTTCCACATAAAGAGCAGCTAGTCCGAGTTTAGAAATCTATGGCCTAATGCTTTTCTTTCAGAATCCTGGAAACATACTTTTATCTTCTAATATTTGAAATGGCTAATAAGGGGCTCCAGGCTAGTCTAATTCTTTTCTATTGCAGGTCGTGTTATTTACTTCTAGCCATGAAGCAAGCAAAATGTTCTGTTTTTCCAGGGCATTCAGAAATTTCACTAAGATTATTTTCAGACACAGACCTGTTTTTAAGATTTTTCTCTGGCACGAGCAAGTGATTCTAAACTAAACAGCAAAGATTTTACTTGTGTATGTTTTCAAGATTTCACATTACAGATGTATTATTTAAACTCCTGTTAGGGTTTCCCCTCTACTCCGTCCTCTTTCTAGACTCCTAGCATGAGAAGAGTCTATTTCCTGTGACTTCTCATGCCTCTTTAGCCTTTTGTATACATATTTCTTCGATCTTTGAAAGTTTGCTCCATTTTCAGAATTCTGTGAGTTGATTTTCTAATTTATTAATTTAGCTCTCATCTATGTCCATTCATTGTGTCAGCAATCTTTGTTTTTTTTTTTTCTAAGTATATCTGCTCTCAGATCTTTCCCATTTTTTTGGAATCCTGGCCTTATTTTAGTAATGTCATTGCCATTTTACCCCCTTCTTTTCAGGTCTCCTTTGCTCAATTTGCTGATTCTCTTCATTTTTCCTTGTCTTTTTGTAGCTATAAATGAGACTCTGGACTGGGTCCTGATTTAGGCAAACTCACATTTACGGATGGGTTCAGTACGTGTGGCTGATAAATATAAACGGTGGGGGTGTCCTGGGGCTTCACGGATGACCTTGCAGTAGGGAGGAGCTGGGCGTCCCTTTTGGGAGCCAAGAGAAGACTAGAAGACAGAACTCCTTACCCTAAACCAGTGAGCTCGGAGATAGGCGGTCTGGGAGCAAAGTGTACTGCCAAAGTCCGCCAAGGGGATGAGGTGAGGGTAGGTTGGCAGACTCAGGAAAAAAAAAAAACAACAACCAAAACCCACAATGAATCAGGATATCCAGTTCCATTTGAATTTTGCAAAAATCAACAGATAATTTTTAGTATAGGTAGGTCCCAAATTTGGTATGGGATTTATACTAAAAAATTATTTGCTGTTTATCTAAAATTCCTGTGTAACTGGGTGTCCTGTATTTTATCTGGCAACCCTAAGCAGGGGGTGAATACTGTACTCAGATGCTGCAGGGACAGGTATTCCCAAGTCCTTCGTCTTGCTCCCCTCTGACCTATTCTCACGTAGCCTTCTCTTCCAACCCTGCGTGTGATACCCTGGGAAGTTGCCTGTGCAACACTTGTAAGAAGTAGGAAAGTTGGTCACAGTGATGGCAAGAGTGGAGGTGACTGGAGGCACCTTCGTTTGTTGTCTCCCTGTATTTGATGTGGGTCCTTAGGTTCCACCCGAGGCACTGTCCCCTTTGCTATGGGCCTGACTGTGCTCTTCGAGATTTCACTTTAGCCAAGTCCCACTTCCTCCAGCATGCTGCTGTTCCAAGTGAAGGTTGGAGATGGGTATGGCAGCTAAAAGCTCCTCCTCCAGGACACTGGCGTGGTTCCCCAAGTCGTGTAATCCCAGCAGCCACCGAAGCCCTTGCTCTGACTGTCCCAAAACCTCCCCTGGCACCCAGTCTTGGCTGCTTAAAATCTGAGGTTTGGGCACCCTGGCAGAGTAGCTCAGATGGTTAGAGCATCGTCCCAATATGCCAAGGTTGTGGGGTCAATCTCTGATCAGGGCACATACAAGCAGCAACCAATGGATGCATAACTAAGTGGAGCAACAAATCAATGTATCTTTCTCTCTCTCTAAAATCAATTTAAAAAATTTTCCATTTCCTTCCCAGGCAGGCCCTTCCTTTGCTTGTTCATAAAAGAAATATAAAGGGCATAGCTCATAATGATGTGGTCAATTGAACTTAGTAGTTCTGACTTCAAACTTTCTATAACTTTTTTCTTATTCTGTGGTCTGTGGTCTATGAAATCAAAAGAAACAAAGAACTCACTGGCCCATTAGAGTTTAAGTTAAGGAATTCAAGCAAGACAATCAATAAACAATGTAAATTGGCAGTTGGCATACCTTTGCAGGAGCTCTCCGAACCCGACCACAAACCATTGGGTTGGCACAAGAAGATGCTGCTTCCCACAAGGTCAAATCCAGGGTGACACCGGACCCCACAGGCTGCATTAAAGTGGTTGTGGCAAGTGTTTTGGATAAAGTAACCGTTTTCTGGAGGCTTCAAGGCAGGGCAGTGGACAACTAACATTTGTAAAAATAGAGTTAAAAAGCAAAGTTAGCCTTTGTCTATGAAGCTTCCCCCCACCCCCAGTCTTTGGTTTAAGAGGACATTTTATATATATATGGCTAAATTACCCACAGTATTCCCATTTATTGCATTTGAATTTCTAAGTGCATGTTTGGAAGAAGAACCATTACATATCACTTCTACTGGCTATTTCTTTCACTTAAAATTTAAAAACAATATTATTTTATGCTTTAAACATTTATTTTGATGTATATTTGGACACAAGATTTTCTAGTCCTCGACCTTCCTATGTCATTACCTATTTTCCTTCTTAATTAAGGTGGCATGAAATAAAGAACAAATAAGGCCAGCAAAGGGTGTCTGCCACAAATCCTAAGAGCAACAGCTTCTTGTAGAATACATGTTATAGGCTAATGAAATGTTTTTAAGTCATGATAGGAATAACACTAAGATACTACTTACAAAAATATTTTCTTTAAATGTTAAATAGATTGAGCTATCACCAGGGCCCAAACTCACTCTTCCAGTACTTGAATTTGTTGTTGATTTTTTGGCTTTTTTTTCTCTTAGAGTCATTTTAGATCTTTTCTAAGCAGTCAGTTATTTGGTTTCGTAGTTATATTATTCCTGGCTCAGATCCCTTTTCTCTGGAGCAAGATATAGATGTGTTCAGTGCTAAGAAATGCTACTTAATGAGAGGAAAGACTCCACCCCCTCCTCAAATTAGAGATGGAAAGAGTAAAGATCATCTTAAATGAACTGGATGAAAACACCAGCATCACTCCCCTCGAAGAGATCCACTTGTATATTTCCTATTGGCCAACGTGGGGAGTCTTACCTTCACAGGTCTGGCCGGATGCCCGATAGCCCTCCTTGCAGACACAGTCTTCAGGGGAAGTACTTCCGGGTGGAGAGGTGTGATTTTCATCAGGACACGGAAGACAAGTGCTGATTCCTCCCGGCGCACCTTCTGGTTTGTACGTCCCTGATGGGCAAGCTGTGGGCAGGCCGGGGAAGTCCAGTTTATGTGTTGCATCAATTGATAGTTAACAACAGGTTTGCGACTCATTAGCGGGGGAAAACTGAACAACAGCACTTGGTAGTAAAAATCATATAATTTAAGCAAGGGCAGAAACCAAGCTTTTAAAAAAGAATGATGCAGTTTGTTATTTGCAGATTATGAAGTGGCCTCTTCTGTCCCACAATTAGTTATAATTACAGCACAGCACAGCATATTATGCCTGGGCTTTTTTGTGGGAAAACTCGAAATAGCAATGCATACAAAGGGACTGAAAGGAATGAATGATACTGGATGCATATAAAAATCTTCATAATACGGTATGCTCCATAGTCTCTTACACCCCCAAAAACCTGTGTAGCTTCACCTCCTCCACTGCACCCCCACCCCCTCTCCCAAAACAGGGCATAACTGTTGAAATGCAAAAAGCACTTAGCCCAGACTTTCTGTTCAAAGCACTTGACAGAGCACAGGTGAGAGAGTAAAGGGCTGGGGGAAAACAATTCAACTCCTGGGAAACAAGGCCCTTGGAAGCAAAAAGAACTAAGACCCTGCTTTTCCCAGGCTCAAGAGGAAAAAAAAAGATTAAAGGCAGGATCTAACTGACTTTGTTTCGTAGCCTCCTTTTGCAATGACAATGTGACTTTGAATTTGTAGCTTACTCTCTCTGGAGTTACACATCTGTAAACTTACTCAAAATTAAGAATTCAATAATTGAGAGATGGTGGAATAAAGAGACTTGCACTGCTTAGTTCAGTCAATTAAATGTAGCCTAGTCAAGCACGCATTTGATTATTTAAAAACAGAACCACCAAGTAATGTGCATGACATCTTATGTAAACTATCTCAGTTAAGCCTCACAGTTTCAATAATACTAATGATTTCTCATTGTTATTCCTGAATGAATTAATTGTATTATGTCCACCTTAAAGATGAGAAAATGGAGGCTTAAAGAGATGTGATGACTTGACTAAAGTTACTCAGTTGGTAAGAGACAGAGCTAGAATTTTATTTAGATCATAACATTGATTTATTGGTGAATTTTTATGACCAATATTCAAAATCACATTTATCTTGTTCCTAATTTGCAAGTCAAATATTTTAAAATGGTAGCACACTCCCTCTTCCTATTGTCTTTTAAGGCCTACTCTGTGGGCAGATGAACTCTGGCTTATTTATTTTTTTAAAGACTTTATTTTTTTTTAGGTTTATGACAAAATTAAAAGGAAGGTTGGAGTTAGAATTTAAATCAAATATTTATGCAGCACTTACTATGTCCCAAAGACTGTTGTACATATTTTATAAATATTACTTTTTTAATCTTTTTAAGAACCTATGAAGTAACTAATGATATTGAGTCCACTTTATAAAACTAAGGTACTAGGAGATTAAATCACTGCCAAAGTCACAGAGTGAATAAGTGGCGGAGCTGGGACTTGAACCCAGACAATTTAGATCAGAGACCACGCTCTTTACTACTGCTGGTACTGGGTCTCAAACTGAGGTTTCTTGGATACAGAAGTCCTTGTGTTAACCACTGTAACACACTAAAAATATAAATGATCATTATTGAAAGACAAGATTCACAACATAATGTAATAGGAAAAAATGCTTCTAAAATTCTTGATTCTATTTCAAAATAGAAGATAATATTTTCTCATGATATTTTTAGCAGTATATTCCAGAATTTGATAGATCTATAACTATTTAAGAATGAGAGAAACATTTTAAAAATAATTATGATATATGAAGAGTACTTGCAGAAAGGGGAAATTACGTCACAGCATCATATTATTACACATTGAATTATTATTCATACTATTGAATATTTTTTCTAGAAAAAGTTCAGTAAATAGTTGTGCAGTTGTAAAGACAACATGGTCTCCTTTAAACAAAAATCAGCAGCTCTAGGAGACAATGATTAAGATAAATGCACAAACGGAAAAGAAAATAAAAATTATAACAACAACATTAAAGTTGTCTTTGGACACAGCAAAAAGAATCATGAAGCTCCAGAACAACATAACTGAGCAGACTCAGGAAAAGCAACAGTTATGATATTAATGCAAATTGTATTCCTTTCTTGAAGCTATACAGCAAAAAAAAAAATTAAAAACCCAAACAAACAAACAACAACAACAGCAGCAAAAAACCTCATCAAATTCCAGGCATAATTAATAAAAAGTGATTCATACCCAGGATAAGAAAGTATTACAAGCATTTGGGTAAGAAAAACATGATACTTACAAATGGGAAAGTAAAACAAATATTTTATTTCTCCGGCATGAAAACAAACTTCAGGGAAAAGAATGGAAAAAGATATACAGCTACATGGGAAAATATCATGAACCCAAAATTCCATATCTGAGCAAGCTATTGGTAAATATGAAGCAAGAGAAAGACATTCAAGGATGTGTCTGGCTTCTGGAAATAAAGATGTATTTCATGGACTGAAAATAAAATAAGGAACCGGCTCCCTGAGCCAGCAGTCATTCAGTCAAAGGAGGGTGAGAGAAAACAAGCTCTGCTGGAAGGTGGAGGGTGGTCAGTTGGAGGGGCGTGAAGTCAGAGAGAATGAAAACAGGGCGAAGCAGAGGATCGCTAGACTGGGAGTCAAGATCACTGAGTTGCGATCTTGGCTCTCGCACTTAACAAACCAGGGGTCACAGGCAAGCGACTTTGTTTTCTTTTCCTACAAAATACAGAAGTTACAGTGAACGATGTGTATGACATTTCCAATGCTGACATTTGATAATTCTATGAATAGAATAGTAAAGTATGTTAAAAACAACCTTCCGTATCAGCCATCAGATTATGTCTACAGATTTTATAATTTATTTTAAAATAATATACATAAAAAGGAACTAATCTTACACTATTACTCTCCAAAAGCTTTGAAGTAATCAAGAATTTACAACACTGGAGAACAGTGTTTTTGGATAAAAATATACAAAAGCACATTTGGAAATACATTGTGAAATTCATCATGATAATGGAAAACAGACTTTAGAACTATTTAAAGGCATTGCACAACTCTAGTGGGAGAGGTGTAATCAACCTCTCTGATTCCCAAGGGGGAAAATTCCTCATCTAAAACCACGCAAAAGCTGAAAAGACGGAACGGACTGTGGTTTGAACTAGTTTCAGAAGTGATGGTAAACAGCTAGGGTATGTTTTTTTTTTCTTTTTAATATGAAATGTTTCCTTCCTGGAAATGAACCAAATATTATTTCTTAATTGCTGCTTTTGTTGTTAAAATAAGCACTTTCTCTTTTCAGAAACATTTTGGCGGTTACCAGCTACTATTACTGGAAGTGTGATTCTTAAAGTTGTTATGCTGTGCTAACATGAGGTTATTCTTCAGCTGGTAACTCAGTTCTCTGACTGAAGTAAATTAAAACATCAGCCAGTTTGGAATTTGTAAAATACCAAGAGGTTTTCATACTCTGTCCTACCCACTAAACAGCAATTCCTTAGAAGACTATTTCAGTTAACATTATGCTATACAATAACTTATATTTCATAAGATTCTTTCCCATTCAAAATCTAAGATTAATCTTTAAAAAATCTCTAGAAACGTTAAGAGCGCTCGTTCCTTGCTCAGAGGACCAGCTCCATCAGCTGCCTGCACGCTCTGCCCGACCCAACTCCAAGGGTGCTCCGTCACATAGGTTACAACGGTATCTAGGAGCTGTGCACCTCCAAAGCCCTGGGTCCTGGTAGATCTAAGTAGGACACCAAGCAGGTATCTGGGCCCCCAGAGAAAGGCTCTCCATTATCACAATATTATACCTTTTCTCAACTTTTTGGATTTGTTCTGAATAAGGAATCTGCTCCTACAAATAGTTATGCTAGGATTCTGAGCATCGCAATTCACTGAACTACAAGAGAACCGATTTCTCCAAGGCTGAGCCAATATTTTCACAAATATAAGACAAGGACCTAGACATACATACCAGGACCACCCCCCTTTTGTATTTAGACAGCCAAGATGCTTTCTATTTTCATCAATGAATTAGGTGAGGAGGCTTGTAACTGCCCTGGATTCTACACGTCCGAATGTGTGTAATGAATTAGCTTCTTGCCAATCACCCTGCAGTTGCTGAGCTCATTTGGCTGGAATACAGACGATGGGGAGAAAACTGTGGATTTGAGCAACTGTGTGGAGCCACAGCACAAAGGGCTCCCTAGCCACAGGACACCGTGTTGCAAATGTGAACACCTGCTCAGATCAGAAAAGAGATTACTGATGGATTAGGACAAGTCTATCAAAAACCAAAGAACAAAACCCTCAGAAGACTGTGTCCAAAAGAGAATGCATCAGCCAAGTGAATGTCATATGTTAAGAATTAATATATGTGCACATATGCGTACCCATATATTCATGCATAAACACAACCTGACCGAGTATAGGACTCGTAGGCCAATTCTTTTCCATTGAAAACTGTGTGCTCCTAATTGTCTTAAGGTGTTTACTGTCTGGATGAAGAATGTGAGGTCATCTTGAATTTTAAAATTAAAACCCTGTGGCTGATGTGGCTCAGTGGATTGAGCACTGGCCTGTGAATTGAAGGGCCACAGGTTCGATTCCCAGTTGCGGCACATGCCTGGGTTGCAGTCCGGGTCCTCAGCTGGGGGTGTGTGAGAGGCAACCAGTTGATGTATCTCTCACACATAAATGTTTCACTCCCTCTCTTTCTCCCTCCCTTCCCCTCTCTCTAAATAAATAAAAAACATATTGAAAAACAAAATAAAATTAAAACTCTGTGTGTAAGCACTTTTAGGAGAGGCCTCTGGTGATTTTAGAATTACCTTTATTTATTCTTTCTAAAATAGCTAATAACTCAGAATCAGATGAAGAAGGAATTAAAATTTACTATAGGGTAAACCACTCTGGTTTAACATTTCTTTTAATGTTCGGTATTTAGGTTGCTTCCAATTTTTTAAAATTATACACGACTTTTCACCCATACTATTTTTTTAAACATTTTATCTTTATTCATTTTTAGAGAAAGGTGGAGGGAGGAAGAAAGAGAGGGAGAGAAACGTAGGTGTGAGAGAGAAACATTGATTGGTTGCCTTTCTTATGTGCCCTGTCCAGGGAGCGAATCTGCAACCCAGGCACGTGTCCGACCAGGAACTGGAGACCTTCCACTTTTTGGGACGACACCCGACCAACAGAGCCACACCAGTCAGGGCCATATTGTTCTCTCATATCTTTCATCCGTTAGAAATTTTAGGCAAATATTAACTTTTCAAACTCATCACCAATTGTCATATTATTTTATAGTCCCATCACCAGGAATAAAAATACGTATCTTATTGTACTGTCATTAGCACTGGACGTTACGGTTTTCAAAATTACCAACTGATCATTGTTTAACTGTGAAGTCCTGGGGATTTCTGTGCAACAAGGTTTCAACTTAAACCCAAGGTGGGTCTGTCATTGAGATTCGGACATGTGTAGGCCCAACAGAAGTCTAGTTGCTTAACGAACTAGAGAACCTTCTGGGAGAGGACTTCACCCACAGTAGGGGTAACATTCCGTGGTAGAGCCCAGAATGCCATGATCATGCATCAGAGAGACCAGACAGCAGCCGTGGCATCAGGCAGAGTTCGGTGTGCCCCGTATCCCCCAGATGTGACCTCCACCCCACTGGACTGCAGGACAGGCTGGGGAACCTGGAAAAGGGGCCAGGGCAGTAAAGGGGCACTCAAGGGCCTCAGGGCATTCAATACTGAAATAAGTATTTCAATATTGTAGCAACTGTTGCAACTGTACTGATGCATATCTGCTGTGTATTATCTTGTCCTAAGGAATGAGATAAAATGCACAAGGTGGACCTCACAAAAACTTGACCTTAGCAGTCAGAAAGGAAGAAAGATTCTGAGTACAGTCTGGTCTTTGTTGACCACCTTGTCTCCCTTTGGGTCTTGTGATAAAGAGGTAAGTTAGGAGTAAAGTCTCAGGCCACAGCTGCCTTTGGTATTTTCCTTTCCTCATCTCCTCTACCTCGTTTCCATAAGATTTTCAGGTCTTTGAGGGTTTGGAAATGTGGATTCTATCAGCTGCTGTTTTTCCATGTCCACTGTCGCTGTGCTAACTTAAAGGATCATTTTATAACTTGATTGATTCTGTTACCTCCACACCCACAACCTCTTCTCTAGGTTACTTCACACCCAGTTGTTTCCGGCCATACATGCCAAATTAAGGTTCCTCTAACAAGGCTCTGATTGTGCTACTTTCCTGCTCAAAAATCTTCAATGGCTTGCAGTTACCAATTAACCAAAGGCCATCTCTGTAACCTGGAATTCAAGCCCCAGGACAACCTGGTCCCTGAATCCCACCGCGTTCATAGATTTGGCCTACTTTCCCACTTATGCAATCCATCCCCAGTCCCATCACAAGTCTGCCCTTCCAGTTCTCCACAGTACTACACCCGCTTCTCGCGGTCCAAATTCTACCTTTCAAGCTCAGTTCAAACCCCCTCACCACCGTAACTAGAAGTACATACTTTTGCATAGCTATGGCATTCCGTGTATTGTGTATTCCACGTCATTTTGATTTTCATCTCATATCAACTGCTTAGCACGGGATTAACCACAGTTCTCGGTTCGAGACACACACGCTAACTTCTCTATGGCGATGGCAGCTCTACTTCATAACAAGCTACTTTAAGGCAAGTGCTGCATGGCAATCACATTTTCCAAATCCCCTAAAAGATATTCGATAAATAGTGTTAAAGGAGCCAATGAACAGATTTAAATGACTTCCTTCTGTACTATCCGTAAAACCTGGTTCCAAAGGATCCATTCTGCCTGGCACTCACTCTGGTGGGCTGTGTGGTCTCACCCACTGCATCTTGAAGTACTCCACTCGGCTAGTACTTTTCCCTCTGTATTCCCGCATTAAAATATTTGGATTATTTTCTGAATAATCTCCGTGTAAATAAAATCGCAAGTATTTCACTTTGGCAAACTGCAGGCCCTCAACACATTAAGTTTCACCATGTCACCACCTTTGCCCCCTCTCACCCATTAACGTAGGGTGTGGTGCGAAGGACCACGTGAGAATGCTTTGGTCAGAACGCTGCTAAGTATTAGAGCTCTGACAGCGTCTGACCTTCTCTAAGTCATGTATCCAATCGGAGAACTGGATTTTCTATCACGGCAACATGGGCGACCGGGTCTGTATCCAAGTCGTTTCAAAACTAAAATTCCATGACCCTCTGTAGGGATGAAAAGGATGTGACAGGTGGGACTTACGGCCAAGATGGAGGCGTAGCTGGTCATGCTGAGCCTCCTCTCACAACCAAGATTAAGGACAATGAAAATATAGAACCAAAAAAAAAAAAAAGAAAACCCAACTAGGACAGAGAGAAATTAAATAGCGTGGGAGTCTGACAATATTCACCCAGACCGGTAAGAGGGGCGGAGTTGGCGGCCAGCGGAGTCCGCAGCTGGGGGAGTTGGGTCGCAGTGCCCGGCAAACAGTCACCCCAGGTGCACAGGCTGCGGCGTTGCCCAACGGGAGCAAACCCAGCGAGGTGTGCAAGGTGGTTAACCTCGGATACGAATTCGTGCACAGATAAACCAGGTGAAAATGGGTAAAGGACAGACTATGTGATACAGGGCCCCAGAGCTGGGAAGTGAAGCCTAGAAGCACCCATTGAAAATACTTGAGGGGGCTGAGGTGCCAGGAGGGAGTCCCAGCCTCACAGGAGTGTTCACTGGGGAGACCCGTGGGGTCCTGGAGCGTGCGCAGGCCCATGCACACAGAAATCATCACCAGAGAGGCCCAGATTGATGGTGGGGGAGGAGGCTGAGGGGACGGGAAGAGAGGGCAGAGCAAGTGCCATTGTTCTCTCGGACCCCGCCCCCACATCTAACATCAAAACCCAGCCACTTGGCTGCCCTGCCCAGGTGAGCACCTCAGGCTCTACCCCTCACTAGGTAACAGCTGTGACCAGACAAAAACAGAGCTCAAAACCAAGGATGGCTCAAACGGGAGAGCAGATGCCCAGCTTCCCCGCCCAGCTGATTCATCTGAGCGACCAGGTGTAGGGAATTATTATGCCTGCTAAGGGGTTGAGAGTTAGGGTCCAGACATTGTGGAAATGATGTTTGGGCCTGGTCCTCGGCCTCTAGGCATTAATCTCCTTGCATTGTCCTGCCTTCCTTGCTATCAGATCGTTCCCAAGGGAAGTTCAAAGGAATACCTAAACAATGTACCTATCAGGATGTTTACTGTTGCAAA